>PVLA01005238.1:0-152384 GCA_004027455.1 Hydrochoerus hydrochaeris | reverse complement strand
TGCAGCTGAGAAGAATGTGTATTCTGATGTGGTTGGGTGGAACACTCTGTAAACATCTACTAAGTCCAATTGCTCACAGGTATGATTCAGTTCTGTTATTTCTTTGCTGACTTTTTGTCTAGTTGATCTATCTCTTTGTGACAATGGGCTGTTAAGATCTCCTGTTATAATTGTGTTCTTGTGTATTTGGTTTTTCATGGTCATTAGTATCTGTCTTATATAGTTGGGTGCTCCTGTATTTGGTGCATATATATTTATAATTGTTAGTGCTTCCTCTTGAATTTTTCTACTAACAAGTATGTAGTGACCTTCTCTACCTCTTTTAATCATTTTTGGTTTGAAGTTCACGTTGTCTGCAAATAGAATAGCTACCCCTGCTTTTTTCTGGGTTCCTGTTGCATGGAATACTGTTTTCTATCCTTTGACTTTTAATCTATGAGTTTCCTTTTGGGTCAGATGTGTTTCTTGTATACAGCATATTGTGGGATCCTGTTTCTCGATCCATTCTGTCAATCTATTTCTTTTTATAGGTGAATTGAGCCCATTTATATTTATGGATAGCACTGATATGTACTGGCTCGACTTTGCCATGTTATGTTCCAGTTGTTTCTGCTTTTCCTCTTATTTAATTGCTTATCCTACCTGGTGGCTTCTTTCTGTTGTTGTTTTGGGGATTGTGGTCATTTTTATCTCTGTCTAGTATGTCTTTCAGTACTCTTTGTAGAGTTGGTTTGGTGGACATGAATTTCTTCAGTTGTTCTTTGTCATGGAAGTATCTTGTTTCTCCATTAAATTTGAATGAATGTTTTGCTGGGTACATCAGTCTGGGTTGAAGGTTTTTTTCTTTCAGGGCTTGAAATACCTCACTCCAATCTCTTCTTGACTTGAGGGTTTGTGCTGAAAAGTCTGCCATAATTCTAATGGGCTTTCCTTGATAAGTGAGGTGTGTCTTTTCTCTGACAGCTTTTAGCATTCTGTTTTTATGCTGTAGGTCTGAGATCTTAATTATTATGTGTCTGGATGTGGATTTATGTTGATTGTGACTGTTTGGTGTTCTATATGCCTCACTTATCTGCATATCAGATTCTTTCCCCATGTTTAGGAAATTTTCTGCTATTATTTCTGTAAATACCTTACATATGTCATTTGCCTGGACTCTTGTATCTTCGCTAATGCCCATTATTCTTATATTGTTGCTCTTGGCATCATCATGAAGCTTCTGGATTGTCATTTCATGCTGCTTTGTTATTTTTAAAAGTTCTATCCTTTCCTGATCACTAAATGTGATCCTGTCCTCAAGGTCTGAAATCCTATCCTCAGCTTCCTTTAGGCAGTTTTGCACACTTTCAATAGAATTTTTTGTTTCTTGGATGTCTCTTTGAGTTTGTTTCATGAATTCTGCTTGTTTTCTATATTGTTCATTCAAAGTTTCAATCACTTTCCCATGCTCATATACTTTTTTCTCTAGTTCTTCTTTAGCTGTATTCAACAACTCCTTTACTAAAGTTGTTATTTGTATCTTTACATGGGAGAGTACTTCTAATTTGATTTCCTCTATAGCCTGATGCAGTTGGTTTTTTATTTCACTCGCTATCTTTTCAGAGATTCCTGGTGTGTTACTTTTGGGGTCCTCTATTTCAATGTCTCCTATACTTGCTTCTGGTGAACTATATGTTTGAGACTGCATTTTTGTTTTTCGTTTTGTCATTTTCACTCTGCCTGATGTTTTCTATGTGTAGAAGGGGATCACACACACTCTTTTCAGACACACCAAAGTTTGTTGGAGGGGGTTTTACCATTGGCCCTATTTATCCCTTGTACATCTCTATTTTAGGGATATACTCACCACACTGATACAGTCAATCTGCTATAGTCCAAGGTTCGCCACCTGGGAGCAAAGTTCCAAAATTTTTCACACTAACTGTAGCCTGCTGAGATCTTCTGATGTTCCAGGTGGGAGGGCGGGCCCAGCTGAAGCAGTCCAGGGCAGTTTTCAGTCTTGGGCGGGCCTCCTCGATGCTCCAGGTAGCAAGGCAGGCCCACAGGGGAGGTTCCGGGCAGCTTACCTCTGATGCAGGCTTCCACTAAGTTCCCGGTGGCAGGGCCTATCACTTTTATAATTAGGGGGAAATGTGCATCATTGGGACTCTTGGACTTTAAGAGTCAAAGATTCAACACACAATCTTATATTTAAAAACTGTAATTGGAATATGTGACTAAAATGCTTAGGGAAGGACTTGGTTCAGGGCTGGAGTCTGTGCTACAATCCAAGTTTTAGTCAAATCTCTTTAAGAGACAAATGTGCTTAATTTAAATGACAAATGCTCAGCTCTAATTGATATAAACAAAAATAGGAATATATTGCCTCATATAATTAAATGTCTGGGGGGAATTTTTTCTGATATAGCTGGATAGACTCCTTCAAAGATTAGGGCCTCTCGTACTTTCTCTCTGGCACCCTCAGTATATTTTCCATACTTTCTTCAACTTGGCCTCACTTATAGACAGACTTTCCCCAAGAGGTGACAAATAACACCCCAGCAGCTCCAGTATGACATCCTTTTGGTCTAACAACCCCAATGAACCCTCCTGCAAGAGTCTTACTGGTCCAGTGTGGGTCACATGACCCACTCTGCACCAATCATAGTGGCCCACGGATGAATGTTTGGTTGGCTAGTGTAGGTCCTACACCTTTCCTTAAAGTTGACTGAGGTCAGTTCTCAAAGGAGGATAAAATGGAAATCATGGAAAATTAATGTTTCTCAAGTCAAATTAATAGGTGTATCCTCTGCCCAGGGCCGCTTGGTACTGCCTATTTTGATACTACAGGCTTCCCTGGCTTTGGGAACCAGGAGGAGCCAATAGCTCTGAGTATACAATGAGTTCTTTTGTTTACTTTTAAATTTTTGTTTATTTTTAATCTATATTTTTGTTTTAATTGGTATATAGTAATTGTGCATATTTATGGGATACAGCATGAGATTTAATTTATTTTTTAGCATGACATTTTAATATGTGCATACAATATTGCAATGACTGAATCAGGGTGATTGGCATATCTGTTCACCTCAGGCACATAGCATTTCTTTTTGTTGGGAACACTCAAAATCTTTCCTACAAAATATTTAAAAATGTTCAAATAAGTGTTGTCAACCATAGCTGTCCTACTGTGCTGTACAATATTAGAAGGTATTTCTCTAATCCAGCTGCAGCTCTATACTTGTAGGTCAACTTCTCTCCATTTCCCCTGCCCCCACCTTTTCTAGGGTCTGGCAATCACTATTTTATTCTTTATTTTTGTGAGATTAACTTTTTAGCTTGTATGTATGAGAACATATGGTATTTATGTTTCTGTGCCTGACTTATATTGCTTGACACAGTATTCTCTAGTTCTATCCATATAGCTGCAAAGCTTTATTTTTTATGGCTGAATAATATTTCATTATATATACATGCAATATTTTCTTTATCCATCTGTCCATCTGTGAACACCTTGGTTGATTCCGTATCTTGGTTATTGTGAACAACGTTGCAATAAGCATGTGAGTGCAAATGTCTTTTCTATATACTAATTTCAATTTCTTTAGAAGTATACCCAGTGTGGGATTGCTAGATCACACAGTAGTTCTACTAGTTTAGTGAGGAAATTAATGCTATTTCCCATAATGGTTGTACTAATTTATATTCCCATCAGCATTGTATGGCAGCTCCTCTTTCTCTGCATCTCTCCCAGAATGTTACTTTTAAGTATTTTTTTTTTTTTGAGCAAGGGTCCCACTACATACCCCAAGATGGACTCAAACTTATGATCCTATTTTCTTTTATAGAATAGCTATTCTAATTGGGGTTAAATGGTATCTCACTGTGGTTTGATGTGCATTTCCCTGGTTGACTAATAATGTTGGGTATTTTTTCATATGCCTGTTGGCTATATGTATATCTTCTTGTGTGAAATATCTATTTGGGTTATTTATTTTAAAATTGGAGTATTGTCTTTTTGCTATTAAGTTTTTTGAGTTGCTGTAAATTAATCCCTTGTTGGATGAGAAGCTTGCAAATCTGTTCTCCCATTCTATAAGCTGCCTCTTTGCTCTGTTGATGTTTCCTTTGCTATGAAAAAGTTTTTTTAGTTTGATGTAATTCCCTTTGTCGATTTTTGCTTTTTTGACTGTGCTTTTGGGATCACTTCCAGAAAGTGTTTGCCCAGACCAATGTCCTGAAGCATTTCCTCTACATTTTCTTCTATTAGTTTCACAGGAATATCCTTTTTAGGAAGGACCACAGCTCTCACTCCTAAAGTCTCATCCTGAGCATGCTCTGAGAGAGACAACCAGAAGAAACTGGCTATCCCTCCCCTCTGGGGCTTCTGGTGCCAAGTTTCTGGCTGGAGCTTCTCTTAGAAGACTGGATCATAAAGCTCTGGAAATGGGCGTTTGGAATGGAAACACAGACACACAGTTAATTAGAGCATCATGCTTGGCGCCACCCTAATTAAGGCTGTTCCCCAGTGTAGGCCAAGATTTAAAGTTCTCTCTTTTACAGCACTTGGTGGCAAGCGGGCGGCCTGTCCTCTCCCTTCCCTCTGATGCATCCTCTTCTGCCTGGCTGGGAGCAGGGAGGGGAGGGCAACTCAGCTGGCTGGCAGGCAATTGAGAAAGACTATCCAGGTCCCACTGGAGTAACATAGCCTTGCTCCTAGGACTGGGGCAGGGGGAGTGGGTGCAGTGTGTAAATTCCAGCTCTCTGTAGCTTAGAGGTAGTGGGCAGAGCTGTAGTGTCCCACCTTAGTTTGGATTGGGACCTCCAGCAAGTGAAAAATGGCTCTTAGAAAGCACTTAAGGCCTGGCTGACCAGGAATAAGTCAGATTCCAATGCTTGTCTTCATGGGGATGAGGAATCTGGTGTCTTCAGCTAGACTCCCAGTGTCCTTGGAATCTACCATTCCCTGACTCATCTTGATGCAATAGGATAGGGAGGGCACATTTACAACCTAAAATGTATTAAAAGATTTATGTAGGTTCTCTAAAAACCAATAGAATCTCCCCTCATTATCCACAAAAAACTGTTTAGTTTTGTATCCTACAGTGCTGTTGAGGAATTCATTGGAACCCAGAGCTGGTAAGGGCATAAACATCGTTTAATATTATGGGCAAAATTTTTAAGGGTAAGGGAGAGATTTTCCCAAGATTCCAGAGTGTGTTAGAATAGCTGAGCTGACATCTGGCAGAGATCTCAACTTAAGTGCCAGTGGGAATGACCAGACAACTGCAAGCTGTGTTAATAATGATTCTGAGGTCTTTATCTTGCTCAAGGTGGAGCAGACCATTGATCAATTAGTGATGTCTGCCATGGACACTGGAGGTGGGCACAGTCATGCATGTGCCAAGTTTCTGCCATCCCTCCCTGGATGTCACAGGGATGCTGTGGCACAGAGCAAATTTATGGAGAGAGGCATGAAATCCATGAAGATTATCAGTTGTTCTGAAGGATTGTGGTCAGGATTACATAACAGGAATTCCTAAGGATTTTCACATTGGGGTGTTTGGGCAAAGTTTGGGGTTAGTTTCTATAGCCCTTTGTGCCATCAGAGTGTGGGGTCCCTAACCTGCCCCCACTGAGAGGCTGTGGGTTAGTGGCCCTTGACATTAGGAGTTGAGTCTTGTTTGCAGCTAAAGTGATTCTGGGGGACCAGGTCACAGAGTCTGGAGTTAACACTGTCACTGAAGGCCTGAAGATCAGGACACCTACTTCCCTCCTGCCTGTGCCATCATTGCTGAGTGACCAGGACTGCTTCCTCCTTTGCTGAGTCCCAGCCACAATGGTTCCAGAGAGTCCATCAAACCCTGACACTTGAGTAATCTAGCTTTATGTTGTTTTTAATTGTGGTAAAATATACATATCATAAACCTTACCATTTTAAAGTATGCAGTTTTGTGTATTCACACTCACACTACTGTGCAACTATTTATCTTTAGGCTTTTTGTGTATTCACACTCATACTACTGTGCAACTATTTATCTTTAGGCTCTCTTCAATCCCCCAACTCTGTGCCCACTGAACAATGACTTCCTACTCCCTGTCCCCCAGCCCCTGGTGTCCATCGTTGTGTTATAAATGGGGAGTAAGCCCCCCACCCGGGTCTCTGAGGATCATCCAATACATCTATGGAAGCCACACTCAGACAAATAGGAATAAAAACATTTATCATATACATAAGTCTTAGAGAGAGAGAGAGAGGCATGCCCATCTCTTCAGGGTGCCACATTGGGAGGGTGACATAGGAACAGGTTCAACAAAGCAGGTAGGGGAGGGAAGAAAGAGAGAGAGAGAGAGACAGACAGAGAGACACAGAAAGAGAGAGACAGAGAGACACAGACACAGACACAGAGACAGACACAGACAGAGACAGAGTGCAATCTACAGGCAGGCACCTTCACTGAGCGTCAAGGTAGAGTAAGGAGTGGAAGGAATGAGGAGTTTCATTGGTGTGCCTGAATGTCACTACCAGTGACAAGCAGTGACATTTTCCCATCCCTTGAATGTCACAGTCAGGGGAGGAGAAAGAGGGAAGTGTGGCCGGGACCAGGCTTATCACACTGGCATGCCTGGTTGCCTGGATGTTCACAGATCCTTTGTGGTGATATTAAGGTATGAGGAAAACCTGAAGTTTTAAAAGTTTATAATACAACCATTCTACTTTTCATCTCTATGAACTTGCTACTCTGGGTCCTTTATGTGATTGGAATCATACACTGTTTTTTTGTCTACCATTCTGAAAGTGGATTATTGTTGTAGCTTGTGTCAGAATGCCCTTCTTTTCCAAGGGTGAAGAGCGTCCCATTGTATGCACACACCACACTGCATTTATCTCGTCTTCCCCTATGCACACCTGGGGTGTGTCCATACTGTATCTCTTGTTTATAACGCTGCTAGGAACATGGGTGTGCGAGGGTCTGTCTGAGTCTCTGCTTTCATTTCCTGTGGGTATAAACACACAAGCAGAATCACTGCATCATATGGTAATTGCATGTTTAATGTTTTGAGGAACTGCTATCTTCCATAGCAACTGCATTTTTACATTCCTCATAGCAAAGTAGAAAGGTTTTGATTTTGCCACATCCTCACCAACACTTGCTATTCTGTCTCTGTCTCTGTTTCTCTCATTGTCTCTCCTCCCTCCTAATAGTAGCTGTTATAATAGGTGTGGAATGATTTTTCATAGCTTTGCTTTGCATTTCCTAATGATTAGCGATGTTTGCATCTTTTCCTGTGCCTCTTGGCCATTTGTACATCTTTGGAGAAATGCCTATTCAAGGCCCTGGCCAATTTTGGAATGGGGTTATTTGTTTCTGCTTTGGTGTTAATCTCCTAGTAGGTTCCTGAAATACTGCTAAAAAGGAAAGAAAGGTTAGACAGAAGGAGGAACACAGAGGGAAAGGTTTAGGGCTGAGCCATGTACTGGGTCTGGTTTCTGCCCTTTGAAGTGGCCTCTTCATTCTACTTACGTAGGGTTGGCATCATCCCAGGGTCCCTGGTTTTCCCTGTCCTTCACTGCACCATGGCTTTTTCCTCTGTGTTGCTCAAATAGAGGGAGTGGCTTGTGGCTAAACAAGGCCTTTCCCCAGATTTCCTCCCTGAACCCCAGCTTAGCTCTCACTGGACTCATCCAGATCAGGGCAGAGCTAGGGAGATCGCCTCTCTCCTTAAGAGGCTGCTTTTGGCAGGAGGAGTAGTTCTCAGGTGGCTCAGATAAACTCATCTGAGACTTGGAATGGTGTTGGCCATTGTGAGTACAGGCACTGTCCCCACATGTATCTCTGTCCAATCAACTCAGAAACATCCTGAAGGCCTCTTATCATGCTGCTGGCTGAGGTCCCTCCTCTCTCCCATTGGGTTTCTTTCTGCCTCATGCTGGCTTTCTCCTGACTGCTGCCCACTTGGGTCTATACTCCCTCATGGTTCCTTGTCCCTCAGGGTCTCTCAGGCTCTGTTTTTGCTCCTCCCAGACTTTGTCCTTATGTTTCCTAGTCCTAAAGAGGAAAATCAGTTGGCCTCATTGAACCAGACCTATTCCAGATCTTGATCAGCCCTTGATGGCCCCATCTGCTCTTGGCTTTCTCCACCTTGCAAGGGTGGCCCAGCCGTGGTCTGAACTGTTCTCATGGTGGTAAAGCCCTGGCTGCTGTCACTGCAACCTCATCTCTTAGCACTGTTACCTTAGCCTTCCCCAAGGGGCAAAGTTTAAGCTGTAGACTCACCCCCACGATACCTACCCATAGCAGGGCACATAGCAGCTGTATCCACTAGACTGATGTGATTAGATTTGCGGGTCAGTCTTCCCCAGCAGTTGCCTTGCAGGGACATTAACACCTAGAAGGAGTTAACAACCTGTTAGGTAAATCTGGGCCAAGGAGAGTCAGAAGGTGGAAGTTTCTCAACTGGGCTCCTCCCTCCAGTGGCCATACCTGTGGTGCAGCCATTTCTGTGCATCCTCTGTGGCAGTGTCTCACTAGGGAGTGGAACCAGCCCAGGGAACACTTGAGCTTTCCTCTGGATTGCCTGAAAGCAATGTCTGAGGTGGAGCTGTGTGCAGAAGGTTAATGAGGTGCTCTTGGGTGACCTGTGGAAGGACAGGATGCCAGCAGTCCTGGACAGAGGGAGAAATAGCTTGTGCTGGCATTTCCATGGGAACCTTGCAGCTGGGATGGCCCTTCAAAGATGTCTTGAGCTGAGGTCTCTGTGCTCCTTGGCTCCCCCTGCCAAAAGGGTGGGACCTGGGGCAAGGTGACTTGGTTCTGAGAAAGCAAATCCAAAAAGAGGTGTCAGCTGGGGACTGTGTGCTAGCTGCCCCCCAGAGTTGGAGGCAAGTCCCTCAGTCTGAAGGTGAACCCACTGTGCATTCCTTCCCTGCCTCAGTCCTGTTTCCCTTTACTTTCCCTGAGATTGTATCTGCCAGTAAAGTATTCACAGGTAAGCTCTCACCAGGCCCTGCTTTTTAGGTAATCTGAGCATCCCCTAAGCCAGCACACTTCCAGTTGGGAGGAGATCTTTGGGTAAAGATGCAGCACAGGCTCCTCGTTAGCCTGTGACATAACTACCCTTAGGCCACCTGACTGACTCGACCAGTTATCTCTGGCCAGATGTCAGAAGGCACAGACATTACCTACTGGCCCTTAGCACAGATGTGACCCTTTCCCTCAGCAAAGGACTGAGCAGCAGGCACTGACATGTCCAGTACAACTCAATGCCTATGATATGACGGTGCTATGGTTTGGCATGTTTTCATGTGCTGGCAGCTTGGTGCCCAGTGTGGCAGTGTGGTGGTGTTAAGATGCAGGGTATTTAAGTGGTAGTGCCTGGGGAGGGTGGTTAGGCCATTGGTGGCATTGCTCTCAGAAGGGGTTAGAGCTGGTCCCTTGGTATGGGCAAATTTCTAGAAGAATGTATTGGAATAAAGCAAGTTTGACTTCTTTGGCTCATTGCTTTCTTTTTTTCCTATCTCATATGTGATTTCTCATAGTTACATCACATGTATGTCCCCCACAGTACCATTCCCCACATTGTGATGTAGCCAGAAGATCCTCACCAGAGCTCAGCAGATTCTGGGATCATGCTCTTGGGCTTCCAAATATGTGAGCTAGATGAACCTATTTGACAGAAAACAGGCTAAGACACTAGGTCTGAGGGCAAGGAGAGCAGGATGCTTGGACTATACAATGAGCTCACAGTCCAGGGGTCATCATCTCTTCCTCTCATAGCCTTTGACTGTAACAGAAGCAAATGCCCTTGGACGCCTGCCCTTTGACCATGAATTCCTATCCTTGCAATCACAGAGGTGAACCGGGAAGGTCTAAACCTATTCTTGTAGGCCAGTGATTGGCTTGGGGCTCAGCTTGGTCACTGGCTCCAAGGAAGTCCTTCCCTCGGTTAAATCTGAGGAAAGATTTTCCCGCTAGAGACATGTAACATGTAGAAGAGATGCCTTGTGTTACTGAAGTCTGTGTGATTACCTGAAAATGCTGTCACCACAGTATGACTGTGGGGATGAGAGGGTGTGGAGGGATGATGAAGATGTCTTTGATAATTTTATGGAACCACGGAACTAGCTGACACACCACAGCTCTGTCTCTGAGCTTGTAGTTATAAGATAGGTAGCATTCCTGCTGTGCTGCACCTGAGAAGTGGGCCTCTGAAAGCTTGGTTGTCTTGCATTATGGTTTGGTTGGTTAACATCCCCCAGGAGTCAATATGCTAAAGACTTGTTCACTGCCTGTGGCACTGTTGGAAAGTGGTGAAATCTTTGGAGGTGACGCCCACTGGAAGGAAGTTAGTCACTGGGGGCATGCCCCGATGAAGATATCAGGGACCATGGCCCCTTTCTGTCTCTGTTTTCCTTCTTGCCACCATGAGATGAGCAACCTTCTCCATGACTTCCTTCAATAATATGCTACCTCACCACAGCCTCAAAAACAAAACAGAACAAAACAAAACAAAACATAACCAAGTGGTCATTGACTGAAACTCCTGAAACCATGAGCCAAAATAAACCTTTCCTCCTTTTAAAGTTGATTCTCTCATGAATTTTGTCACAGTGTTAGGAAGATGACTGATTTCCCTAATTAGTAGAATAACCCTGGGCAAGGTAATTAATCTGTCTGTAAAATGGGCATAAAAGACCTACCTCATAAGGCTGCTGTGAAATGTAAATGTTTTATATATGTGAAGGATATAGTCCCTGACACTCAGGAAAAAATATGTAAATATTGGTTATTATTTAGTACCCCTTTAAATTTAGATCTTAAGTGGGCAGAATTGGACTAATCATAAACCTTGATTCATGATGTGCCACTGGTATACTAATTAAAACTGCAAACACCCGTGGACCTGTCAGTCCTACTGAAGACCTACTGCTAGTAGTGGTGACTTGGCTGTGTGCTCTCTCAGAGTGGCCTCCTGGCTATGTCTCTCTGTCCCTCGAATAAGCACTGTCTCAAATTCTGTTATTATTACCCTCAATGTGCCTTATCACATGTAAGTATTTATCCAAACAACGTATGTTTCTGTTTTGCCTGCTTTTGGGCCTTATGAAGAAAAGGCATGTGAAGACACTTGGATTGCGGTTTCCTGCTCCCCATAAATGAAGGTAATGCAGTCACAGAGTGTCTTTTTTTTTTGTCTCTTTGGAGACAGGGTCTCATGATGAAGTTCAGGCTGGACTTGAACTCACTTTGTAGTTCAGACTGCCTCAAACTCACAGTGATCCTCTTGCCTTTAGCCTCCTGAGTGCTGGGATTACAGGCGTGCGCCCCCACATCTGGCCAGAGTGCCTTCTTGAAAGGAGGAAGAAGAAACACACATTTGCTGTTTTCTTCTTTCTCATTTCTTGTACTTCTTTTGGTTGAGAAGTTGTGTTGTCCCTCCTAAGGATGTTTCCAGAAACACTTCCTTCCAAATCAGTGTGTGAGGGCCTTTCTGGCCTTTTGGCCTGGCTGCCTTGCAGGGCCCAGGGTTCAGGTATGAGAGACCAAGAGATGTGACTGGTCAGGGCCTTATCCACACCAAGAGACTTCAGCCCCTGTGGAATTTTTCTGATGCTTTTGAATTCCTACTGGGAATCATTTTCCCTTTTCCATCCCAAATATGGACTGGGGCTTTGGAAGGCGTGGGAGAACTAATCTGAGGCGAGTGTAAACACTTCCATGCCAGTGGAACCCTGGCCAGCAGCAATTCCAAGCCATCCACGAATTCTGCCAACCTACAGTTGGACTTTGGCTGGGACCCTTTGATGTAGCTACTTTTAGCTGAGAACATTTTTTCCCAGGGTATGGGAGGCTCTACTTGAAGAATTACGATTTATTTAGCCAAGATCCCACACTGACCAGGGGCATTTCTACGTTGAGTTAGCATTTCCATCCTTGCTTCCCTACTTTCCCCTTTTTGGGTGGTTGAATCTAACTACTAAGATGACACAGAGCTCAGGTAGCAAATAAATCTGGCTTCATCTCTGGGCCTACTTTTACTAATTTGGAGCCAATGATATAACGTGTCTTTTCAGCTTTCTCCTCTGGAACATAGAGATAATAGTAACACTTGCCTCTCCGAATGAGATAATAGTACGTACACAAGTACTTCCCCATGATACTGCTTGTACCAGTCAGCTCAGACAAGGCTGGAGTAACAAACATCTCTCAGGGCTTAGAGATTTAAACGACAGAAATTTATTTTTTGCTTCAAGTTTGCTTCATATCCAGGGCACTCCCCAGGTTAGCTTTCCTCCCTGCATGACAATGGTCCAGAGGATCAAAGCCTGGCTCCACCATTTCAACACAAAGCCTCCACCTTCACTGTGACAGGGAAGGATATAAACTAAAGGATTGTCCAGAACATTTCTGTTCTCAATTAACTGGTCCAAACCAGCCCCATGGCTCCATCTCACATCAAGAGTGTCGGAATGCATAGTTCTCTGCATGTTCAGGAAGAAAAACGGCAGCAGATATTGGGGAGCCCTTCTAATATCTACCCCAGTGTTCAGTAAACATTAGTTTCCTGCTTTTATTTTCTACCCTCAAAGAGTTTAGGACCTATTCAAGGTGACAAGGCATCTGTAGATGAAAAGACCAACATGTTTTTTTAATTCCTTAGAAACATGCAGTCCTTTGCGTTTCACAGGCTTTTCAGCCTGGTTTCCATTGGTCTATTTTTTTTCTTTTTCCATTTTCTGGAGCCCAAGGGGAGGGAAGCCAGGGAATAAAGGGCTGTGGCCCCTCAGTGACCTGACAGGCACTTGTCAGAACCAGCTGGCTTTGCAGGGAAAATCCAACAGCACCAAGTCTCCAAGGAGGGTAGGACATGAGGCTGGAGCTGCTTTGTGGGTAGAAAGAAGGGAAACAACAGCCCTTCTTACCTGTGGATTCCTTACTGTGCACCAGGAATAGGCTCAAAGCTTGAGGTTCATCACTCACATAGTTACTGTCCACACCCCAGTTTTACAGATGAAGAAACAGACTCAGGGAGGAGAGCTCACCTGCCACATGCAGAGACAATACAGAGATAGGACAGAACAGTCCCTGGCTGGAGGAGAGGTCTCCACAAGGCTCCTGTATGGCTGACCATGCAAAAACAAGGGAGTTATTTGCAAAATGCAAATATGACAATATATGAAACGTCATTTTCAAAAACCCAGGGTGCACATGGGAATTTGTCACAAATAAATAAGATTTAACCTTTTGAGGTAGGAGCGGTCACTTACACTTTTGGATAGAAGAGTTATGATGTAAGAAAGGAAAATGGGGCATCTTCCCATGCTGGATCTCAAGTTGGCCAAGATGAGAATCAGAGTCCCTTTTTCTTGAATGGTGGGAAATTGTGACCCAGATTGAGGATAGGTTTCTTCAGGGTCACACAACCAGAAAGCAGCTAATACAGGTGACAACTCAGGTCTGTGGTGCTGCATCCCTTTCCACCCCTGCCCCTGGAACTGAGGGTGGGAAGCTCTGTGGGCAACACATCAACAAGTAGCTTCTACCAGCCCTGTGCTGGTAGGGGGGCTGCCCCATCCAGGCCAGCCTGGTCTGTCCCGCAAGCCTGGGCAGAAGGGAGGGAGTAGGAGGTGTGACACCCACTGTACTTTGTCTTGCCAAGCATCCCTTTTCATAAAGGAGACAGGGGAATATATTGTCATGACATTTAAGGATTATGATAAGGTGGCAGAAAAAAATCAAAACCGAGAGGCATAAAGAGGTGAAAAAAGAAAGGGACACCCTTTGCTTGTGTCTGTTCCACACCTCAGCCAATGCAGCCAGCCTGCCCAACTCCATCCTGGATCTTCCCAGTGTCACCGTCCTGACCTTCAAGTGGGGCCTGATCCCTAGTGTGGAGGTGACCTGCTCCCTAAACCTGGACCATGATTGTGTCAGAAATGTTTCAAAACTTTCCAACTTGAGTGGGCTGGTGGCATGCAGTCATGAGGATGATTTTCCTATCCCTCCATAAGCACAAACCAAGGGTGGTATATTGCAGGGATGTGGGGGACACCCACTGTCACAAGGGGTGCTGGCTGTTCTTTTTGCCACTTCAGACCTTGCTCCATTTTCTGGGTGGCTTCATCCCTCCATCTGCTTCATCCTGACTCCTGCACCCTCTCTGGCTTTTACTTGGGGGCACCACTAGGAGCAGAAGGGGGTAGGAAAAGCAGTCAAGTTGTCTGTCCTTTGGTCCTCCCCCCAAGGCCACAGCACCTATTGGGGGGCCCTCTCCAAAGATGACCTGCTGTGGGTTCTGGTGCCTGCTCGGTCCTGCCCCTATGTCATTCAGATGCAGTGGTGGCAAGGGCTTCCCACTGGCGCTCCTTGGGCGCCCTTCCTCTATCTGGCTCCCCTTTCCCTATAAGTTGCCCAGATATTAAACTCTCTTCAGTCACCCCTGGGAATAGGCCACCTGTTTCCTGCCAAGTTTAACTCGTGCAAACAGGAAGGATGGGACGAAGACCTCCCAGATCTCATTTATCCCAGATGCCAGGGCTCCAGGGTCCCTGGGGTCATCTCGCCGTCCCAGCACTTCCGACCGCCTGGTTGCTCCACGTGCCAGGCTCGCGCTGAGCTCCCACTGGCATTATTTATTTATTGAACGACATGCAAGCCCAGTTTCCTTTCGTGTTTAATGTGTCCGTGTTTCAGCGGATTCGGACTTCAAGGCTGGGGTTTTGTTGACAATAATGAGATCACCCAGACAATTATCGTTTGATTTTTCAGTTCAACAGAGAGGGGAAGATTAAAGAAAAGTTGAGAAGCTTTGGCTGTTTCCTGTTATCCATTTGCTGGGAGGGGTGGGGTGGAGTTGAGGGACTGGAAAGAATAGAACATCTAACTGTTTAAAAATGTCCACATTGGAAGATGCTCAGGCTGTGCACGGGGTGGGCTGCAATGCACATGAAAGTGCCCGTGTATACAATCTTGGGGCACCCAGAATGCTTTTCTCTCATGCCCAACCAGTGTCTGAAAACCCATCAGCCCCAGGATCCAATGCTCCTGCAGAAATCCTGGAGGGAAGGAAAAAAATAGAACTCTGGAATTCAGTAAGTGTTTATTGTTGTTATTATTAACAGGATTATTATTGTTTCAGCTCAGCCATAGATGTGTTGACATGGGTGGCTTCCCTGTGCTGGCCTCAGTTTCCCTCTCTGTAGAGTGAGGGATGGTTGAATGAGTCCATCCAAATCCCCCTCTGCCCTGTCTTCCACCACCCACTGCCTCCTTTTAATTTTTGTAGCTACACATAGAAGATGGGGAAAGCGCCTGCAGTCATGGGGAGCAGCTGGAGGTACTGGAGGGAAAGCAGGTGCCAGGGTCCTCTTGGCTCCTAATGAGTTCCAAGCACTGAGCTCCAGGAGCATGAGTCTCTGAGGACACCTCAGGGGGCTCATGGAGTGCCCAGCAGGGAAGGGCAAGGCCAGAGACTTCATCCTTCTATGAGGCTGCTAGACGGACCCCTCTTATGAATTAACCCCATTGACTGAAAAGATACAATAACTCGTTTGTTTAGAAAGACCATCCAGAAAATGGTTCTACCTTTGGACATGTTCTCACCACCCTTCCATATACCTGAGCGCCTTGGGGACCCTCTCCAAGCAGGATCAGCCTTGCCCTTTACTCCCTGCAGGAAACAGAGGCTGAGGGAGAGGAAAGAACTGATTTCTCTCTGCTGGCTCTAAACACAGCCTTCATCTAGGGCCTGCGTCCCCCACAGGAGAACAAGGTGCATGGAGGGCAGGAGACTGAGGCTTTTATAAAGCCTTTGTGCTGAGAGGCAGACTTTCCTATTTTTGGTGTTCAAATGTTCGTTCTCTGATGAAATCCTGGTGATGATGAATACTTGCTGATTTCCTTTTTAAATATCCTTGCTTGGCCTAAAACACACTTTAAAAAAATTGGTCATATATTGATAAGCTAAATTTGGAGATTTGGCTGTCACACCTGAGAAGGTGTTGTGATATTTGCTAAACTCCTCTGTTGATGGGCAATCTCAGTCTCCCCTAAAATGGGGTTTTGGGGAGCATAGGGTAAGAGTAGCCTTTACTCAGTTCCTGTTGGTGCAAACCAGAGCCTCTACCCAGAGCCTCCACTCTGGTCAAGCCCCAACCCCTCAAAGCTCTTTCCAGTTTCACATCGTTGCAGGTCAGAAAGAGAAAGATAAGACTTTTCCTGCTGGATCATTGCTTATGGGTGACTCTTCTCTTTCTTCACTATTTTTTTATCTATTGTCTGAATTTTTAAAATGAGCAGAATAACTCTTATAAACACTTCCAGTAACTCATCTCCAAATTTAAAAAATGATAAGCTGATAAACCAAAGATGGCGATCATTTTAGAGTTTTCAGTGATAACACACATCACCGCGGTGGGGCGTGTGGCATAGATTCACCATCACTGCAACGCTGCTCTCCAATTTCACAAGTAATCGCTGCTCGTGGCACTAAATTGGAAAGCCCAGGAAGGGACAACAGGAATGTCTCCTTCCCATTAAGAAAAATATAGCATTTTGGGGTTTTCCTTTCCATCTTGGGTCATACAACCACTTTAAAATGAAGAGCACAGTTGGTGCTATGTGGAAAAGCCTTTCATGGTGCAGATGTCAGACACCTTTGCTCTGAGAAAGCAAAGTGCCTCAGGCAAAGACTAAATCTACTTCCTCTCTGTGCTCCCTTCTCTCTTTTCCCCACCCCCTACCAACCTCCCTGGACACCAGTGCCAGCCCAGTAGCAGCTCCCTGGATAAATATTTGTAGAACTGAATGAAAAAGGAGCCCAGGGAGCAGCCCCTTGAGAAGCGTGTGGTGGCTCCTGGCCTCCAGGACAAGCCCTTGATGGACTTTGACAGACAGGGGTTTGTTTCTTCTAGTTGTTTAGCTCTCAACAGAGTTAAGGCTGCACAGTCTCAAATGACCTGAAATGGTTTCCCAAGCAACTTGGGCAGACTCCAGGGGCCAGAGGGCATTCAGGGTCTTTGGGCTTCTGGGGTTGGAGGCCTGCCTGCCCCTGCCCTGGCTGTCACAGATTCCGGAAGGATAGCAGATGCCTGATTCGAAGGGGCTAGGGGAGGGTGTATGCATGTATATGGGGTAAGGGAGGTGGGGGAGGGCTGAGCAGGAAGCAGGGGTCCAGTCTAGTTCCAGGGGCATTTCTTACATGGGCTGAGAGGAGGTCAGTGATGAGTAGGGAGGATAAGGTCATTCTTCCAGAAAGCAGAATGTGCAAACCTGGGGCACCTCCCCAGGAAAGGGGTCTAGGATTCTGTTTGCTAGAGGTAGAGTGGTCTGGGAGTCAGTGTCAAAGTGCAGCTGAAGGATTCCCTGCGAGAGTGGCCAATCCCAAAGTGGCTGGTGCCAAGCTGTGATGAGGTTCTAGGATTTGGGGCTTTAGGACCAACAATACTTCCTAAGTATCAAGATGGGGAAAGTGAGGTCCAGAGAGGAGCAAGGACTTTCCTAAACTCCCTTAACGAGTTAATGGTACCTTAACCCAGGAAACTCTGAGACTAGGGGTTTGAGTGTCAACCAGTCATTTGTAAGGTGAATGAGCTGTGGGACCTCAGCTTCTCCATTTGAAAAATGGCATGCATTTGTCAGCTTTTCATTACCATAATGGAGTACCTGAGGCAGGCTACTTTATAAAGAAAAGAGGTTTACTTAGCTCACAATTTTGGAACCCAAACAGCATTGCACAAGTTCTGGCAAGTGTCCTCTTTGGCTGTGTCACATCATTTCAGGAGCACATGTCTATGATATTCCTATCTGTGTGGCCACCCTCCCTCTCTTTATAAACCCACCAGTATTCAGTCATGAGGCCCCCACTCTTATTATCTAACCTACTGTAATCACTTCTTGAAGGTCTCACCTTTAAAAATTATAGTGGGTGGGTAGGGGATGTAGCTCAGGGCAGCATGCTTGCCTGGTATGTACAAGGCCCTGAGTTCAATCCCTAGGACCGAAAAAAATTATAGTGGGACTAAATTTCGATTCTCCAAATCCATTAAAATAAGATCTTGGGGATTAAACTTCTGTGTGAGTTTAGAGAGAAACCGTAATCAAACCACATCATGATGACAAGTGCCATCCCCCAAGTTGTTGACATGGTACTCAGCAGACATGAACAAGGAGATATGGTAGCACTCTGTTTATGACTGACTCCTAGTCTGTGTCCTGTTCTCTTTGTCACACCAATGTCCTGCTCCTGGCTTGTCCTTTAGAATCTTGATGACTGCTTCTCCCTCCTACTGGCTCTTCTGTTTGGCTTCATGTGTCCACTCACCCTTTCCTGGTGCTTGGTGTTTGGTCCTTGCGTTGTTAGTGGGGCCTGGCCCCGCTCCCTTACCTCTGTGTGATTCTCTGTGGTTGCACAGCTATGGCCAACGCAAGGCCTTGCTTCCAGCTCTGGGCATGGCCAATCTGCTTGGGAAACGAATAGTGCATTGCTGAGGATGGAATGACTTGTTTCCTGGACTGAAGGCTGCTGAAGGTAGGGGAGTCTTAACAAGAAAACCACCATCTCTGGGCACCAGCTATGTGCCTGGCAGATGAGAGTCTTGTAAGCTCAAAGAGCTCTGTGATGCTTATGTTATGTATCCCTACTTTTTAGTAAGGAGATTGAGGCTGGAGCTCTTTCTCATCTGGGTGCCTAAGGGGTTGGCCCGGGTGTCATCTGACACGAAGGCTGACCAGCTCTGTGGAATCTCAGGGAGAAAGGGATCAATAGGTCAGGGCATTTTAGGCACAAGGAGGCACAAAGTGCTTTTGTAAGATGTGTTATTGTTATATCCACAGCACCTCTGTCCCTAGCCAGGCTCATGTCCTTACAGAGCCTGCCCTTTGCCAGATTCTCCAGAAGTAGGGGGCTTCCCTCACCTGTGAGCTGCGGATAGACCCCAGAAGGCCTCACGAGGTCACATGGAGGGTAGAAGCAGAAGTGGGCTCATATTGGTGTCTTTATACTTAAATTCACCTGTATTTCCAGAACATTTTTTTTATATTGTTCAGTAAAGAGGTCTGTTTACTCCAGGTGACATTTAACATGTAACCCCAAGCAGAAAACAGAGAGCGACTTTCACTTGAACACAGTTTAAATCCTGCCTCTTTGCTGCTTCACTTGTTGAAGGCCTGGGCTATGGTTTTAATTCATCTCCCCCACATTTCTGTGTTGGAAGCCTTGTACCCAAATTCCATGTCGATGGGATTTGGAGGTGAGACCTCTGGGATATAGTCAGGACTAGATGAGGTCTTAGAGGTGGGAGCCCCAGGATGGCATGAGTAGCTTTATCAGGAAAGGAGGAGAGGCTCAAGCCAGCAAATTCTCTCTGTCACCATAGGATACCTTCTTTCATGTTGTGGTACAGCAGAAAAGCTCT
Organism: Hydrochoerus hydrochaeris; assembly: GCA_004027455.1. Classification (NCBI taxonomy): domain Eukaryota; kingdom Metazoa; phylum Chordata; class Mammalia; order Rodentia; family Hydrochaeridae; genus Hydrochoerus; species Hydrochoerus hydrochaeris. Next base: position 132,988 of record PVLA01005238.1, on the reverse strand, counting down.
CACTACATGCCAGGGCCATGCCTTTGGGCTTCCCAGTCTCCAGAACTGTGAGTCAAGTACACTCCAGTCATTTATAAGTTACCTGGTCTCCGGTTTTGTTACACAACAGAAAACAGACTAAGATATCCTTGTCATCTTTTATTCTCTGTGATATCCAGAGCAGGTCATGCCACAGACTGGAGTGTACTCGCAATGCCATTTTGTTTAGCCCACAGCAGGATTTTATTTTATTTTCGTTTTTATTAAAGCCTAATTTTATTGTGTAATTTACACCCAGTAAAGGTCACCATTCTTAATACCCAGTCATGAATTTTGACAGGTCACCACTGTAATCAACTGGTGGATCCTTTCTCTTACTCTGTCACGGTGCCCATCTGCCTCCAGCTCCGGTTCCTGGTAACCGTGGACTTGTTTTCCATCCCTATCATTTTACCTTTTCGACATTGTCATCAAAATGGAAATCTGCCTTGTGGAGTCTTGAACCAGAATTCTTTACCTTATCAGAATGCACATTTCAGCAATTTTATTAAATATAAGAGCATGTTTATTCCTTTTCTGTTGCTAATTTGTGTTGCTCTACTGTACTATAATTTGTTTATTCATTCTCCCATTGAGGAACTGTGATCATTAATCTTGATTTGGATTAACAGACACCTAGTAGATTAGCAGAATATGCTTCTGAATGTGTCTGTGTGGGCCATACAAGTGGGGCATATGGCGCTATACATGGTCTCTCACCCAATCCTTTCTGATGCTGTTCCTCTGCTTTGCTTTCCAGCCATTATAAACGAAACAGCTTTGCACCACGCCCTTCTGTCATGTCTCTACTTTGGAGCCAGCTGACCATGGACTGAAATCATGAGCAAACTAAATCCCTCCTCCCTTGAACTGTGGAGCATATTGTGTTTCACAACAGGAAAGCTGACTAATACATGGACATACAGATTAGTTCTCAGTCTTAGTGATCACAGATAATGCCATTATAAAATTCACATACAGGTTTCATGTGAACATAAATTTTTATTTCTTTTTGGCAGATATCCAGGAGTGGGATTGCTGGGTTGTACAGTAAGATATGTTTAACTTCATAAGGAACTGCCGAGTAGTTTCCAAAGGGTGATACCATTTTGCGTTCCCACCACTAATGTCAGGGAGTTCTAGTTGCTTCACCTACTCATTAGCATTTGGTATTATCAGTTTTCTTTTAGTGTAACCATCCTAGTATGTGTGTAGTGTACTACTGAGGTTTTTAGTTTGCATTTCCCTAATAAGTAGCGATGCTGATCATCTTTTCGTGTGTTAATTTGTCATCTGTATGTCTTCCTTGGTGAAATGTCCAACTCCTGCTTATTTTGTTTTAATGGAGTTTGGGGAGTAATTTTTATGTTCTGAATACAATACAAAGTGTTCTTAAAAGTCATAATCTATTTAAAATAAAAAATTCTAAGTAAATGTCTGGATTATGTTTTTTGAAAAGAAAGTTCTAATAAGGCTGAGCTCAGCATTGTATGTGGCACCAATGGCAAGGACTAGGTGGTGCTTGTGTCACTGCATGGGCTGTGTTCTCTAGTTTCCTTCTTCTTCACGTGCCTGCTGGTTTCTGCAAGCATCTGAAGACCCCCTGAATGATGCAGTTTTTCTTGTGATGTGTATTGTCCACATGTACAGCGCCCCCTGGGGCTGAGTTGAAGTTTTGCACAATTTTTCTTTCCAACTTTATAATTGCGTTTCCTGGAGACTCAGTCTCTCAAACTTACACCAAAGGACCATGAGATCTCCTCTTATGACCCTTTGTTTCTTAATATTCTCACCTATTGTACCATTCACACGGTAGTTGATGTGGATGACATTTCCCAGAGTTGTGCATCACACAGTTCACACTGCCCTACATGTTAGCCACATCCCTTGTCTTCCCTCACCCGCAGCAATGGAGTTTGTAGTTTGTGTACCAGGTAAGAAGATGCTAATAGTATAAACTAGAACCCAAAGTCATTTCAAGACTAGTCCACTGTACTCATTAGCTTTCTTATCACTGAGACCCACAATTTAGAGGAAGAAAGTTTTAATTTAGTTCAGAGTTTCAGGAGATTCAGTCCATGGTTGTCAGGTTCCAAGGCAGAAACCTCATGGGAGAAGGCTACTGGGAGCAAAGTTTGTGGTGACCAGGAAACAGCAAGAAATCAATGCCAGAAAAGTAGGAGCCAGGGACCATAAATAATACCCAAACCCCCAACTCCATGACCCACCCCGGTACCCCAAAAAGAGTGCTTTATTAATCTGCTAGTCATGCCTTAATCCAATGAAGTTGAAAAATCAGGAGTAAAAGTCACATTCCCTTCATGGCTTTTGGTTTTAAAAGTATAAATGTGCTGCGAGGACTATACTGGACTGATGGTTCTTAAACCTAAGTATGCAACAAAATCACTCAGAAGGTCTGCTGAGGCACCAATTGCGCTGAGCTCCACCCTTGGACTATCTGAAGCAGTAGGGTCTACAATGGGGCGATAGTTTCATTACTAACAAATGCTCAGGGTATGCAGATGCTTCTAGTCCAGGGGCAGACTTTGGGAATGACTATGTTAGATTATCCCAGAAGAAAGGAGCGGAAAGAGAATGACTGTGTTGGGGAGGGGCTGGTTTAAGAAGAGGAGTCAGTGAGAAAGAAAAAAATAATAAAGTCCCTGAGATTGTAAAAAGGCAAATGATCTGTAAAGTAAGAGGACAGTAGTAACTGGGGAATAGAGGTGTGGTGGTCCCTCCAAAAGACATGGCTATGCCCAAAGGGCTTGACTGAGGCTACAGGCTTTAGCAAAGACCTTATGCCAAGCTGTGGGATGTAGCAGTATTGTTGAGAGTTTTGACATGGGGTGGGGACCAGGAGCAAACTTCCATCCGAGTTGCTGGGACAGTGTTTGGAGTTAAATTTAATTTTGCTTTATTTATTTTAAATGAGTTTTCCAACTTTACTGAGATGATATTCACAAAATTATATGTTTTTATTGTTTGCAGTGCAATGTTTTTCAATACATATGCATCATGAAATGAGGACCCCAGTCAAACTAATTAACATATCCATCTCCTCACACACCTTGGGGGTGTGTATATGTGCATGTGTAGGGGGTGGGTTGAGGGAAGGAACATTTAAGATCTACTGTTCTCACGAATTTCAAGTACACACTGAGGTTTTATTAACTCTGGTTACTATGTTGCACGTTAGATCTACAGAACTTATGCATTCTGCATAAGTTTCATTCTGAAAGTTTCTACTCTTTGACAATTTCACAATTTTTCTCATTTCCCCAAACCCTGGAGGCTATCATTTTACCTTCTGATTCTATGAGTAAGGGTAATTTTTTTTAACATCTTTTAGCTTTTATTTTTTGTGAGTACATGTTTGCATTACATGATGATTATCTTCTTTGTGGAGAGTTGATTCACATACATAATGCATTTTAATTCTGTTTTTCAACCTCTTCTCCCCGTTCCTCTCTTTCTTGTACCCTTCCCAGTTGAACAAAGTCTGCCTTTCTACTTGCTATTACCTGTCTTTTGTTTTGCTATTTCTTTATATTTGGATTTTAATACAGGAGAAACCATGCAGTATGAGTTATACTGTTTTTAGGTTTCACATAGGAGTTGCATCTAGTGGCATTTTTCTGTCTGTGCCTGGCTTTTTTCACTTGGTGTAAAATGAATCTTTCAGTTTCATTCATATTATTACAAATAAATATATTGTCTCCTTTTTTAAAATTTTATTTTAAACAGTAAAATTAAACATAACAAAACAGATCATAAGAAAATGATGTAAGAGACACAGATTTCAAAGCAAGACAACTGGAGATCTTCACTGTCTATCATATTGTCTCTTGCTTTCTTCCAAATAGTTGTCCATATCTTCACATACAAAGAATTCATACAAAACAAAATAGTATAAAACTAATCAGAACAGGATGATGCAGGCGTTTTAGGTCTTCAAGACCAGACAATACAGAAGTCAACAATGGCTGCCATAATGTCTCTCATTATCTTCAAAAGAGCTGTCCATACCTTCATGTATGTTGAAATTAAACAAAACCAAACAGACTAAAATCATTCTGAACAAAGAATAATAGTATTGCTGGATTTCACATCATGATGCTACAGAATCAGCCCTGGGTACCTTAGCATCTCTTTTTCTTCAAAGTAGCCGTTCATTTCATTGTGCATTATATAATCAGTTCTCATAAACTGTTTAGAAGTTCTACGCATGCATGAGTCTCTACATGTATACCTATCCTTTCTGTGTTAGAGGGAAAAACAAAACAAAATAAAACAAAACAAAACAAATTCCTAGAATGAAATGAAAAAAACATAAAAACCACAATACAAGGTGATCTAAAATGGTTACTATGATGTCTCTTGTTATCTTCAATAGAATTTTCTACATCATCATGCATAGTATAATTAACACAGAAGTACATAACAATATTAATAAAAACAAAACATTGGAGGCATTATAAGACTTCAAAAGCAGGTAATAGTCAAACCAGAATGGGTATCCTAGTGAATCTTGTCATCTTCAGAGTAGTTGCCCCTATTCTCAGACATGATACTATCAAACATATCAGATTCAAATAAAATCAGTCAAGACAAAACAAACCAGATTCAAATAAGATCAATCATAATAAGATAGTGTAAGTTATACAGGGCTTCAGATTAAGTTAATAGGAAATGAAGGATGGTTACCACAGTATATCTTGCTATTTTTGGAATAGCTGTCTGTGCCCTCAAATCTAGTAAAAGTAGACAGACTGGAACACAATATAATAACAGAGTGATGAGAATAATGTGGATTTTTAATCCTGATACACTATTAACAATGTCCTCTGCCTTCCTTTTTTAGACAATTCCTCGCCTTTCACTCTCACAGGGTGCAGTGTACATTTTGGGTCCTCCTAAATCCTTTAGTTTTTAGATCAGAGTGGCAACCCACTATTTACATAAGTGGTTCTGAACCTTTTTACCCGTGAGCTTGACCTTAAGTTGTATCCCTTTACCTATCAAAGCCCCAAAGTTTCCCTTCATTATAGCTGAGTAGCTCTCCACTGCACAAAAGGGTTATGTCTTTCCAACCTATCTGCAGCTGCTGGACGAGCTGGCCCTATTTCTCTCTGGTACCCTGTCACATAGAGCATTGTTTTCTTTTATTTGACTTTCTGTCTATAAACCCTCTTTCAGGTTAATTATATTTCCTATACAGAGCATCTTGATGGACCCTATCACCTGATCTATTCTGCCTGTGTTTCTTTTTGTTTATTGTCTTCTTCTTTAAGGCTGAATAATATTCCATTTGTCTCTCTCACACACTCGCTCATACACACATACGTGCGTGCACACACTCCCACAATATCCATTCCTCTGTTGATGCATGTTGAGGTTGATTCTATATTTTGGCTATGGTGATAATGTTGCAATGAAAGTTGTAGTTATAACCATTTGTTAATAGGTACAGTATGTACAAAACATATATAGTGACATTAAAAACAAAAAATGTGTTATGATAATGATATCATTTTTCTTTAAACATGTAATATACCTAGAAGCAAAATCCCTAAGCATATGGGATTTTAAATTTTTCATTGATTTTTTCTATTCCTTTTCTGTTCTATTTCATTTATTTCTGCTCTGATTTTTTTCTTTCCTTACTTTGGTGACTTTGGGCTTAGTATATTTTTTCTAGTTTCTTGAGGTATAAAGTTAGGGTTTTTTTTATATCTTTCTTTTTTCTTCATGTAGATATTTATCACTATAATCTTCCTCTTAAAATGCCTTGTACTGAATCCCATAAATTTCAGTATGGAGTGTTTCCATTTTTAATTATCTCAATATAGTTTTTGATTTTTTCTTGGACCCATTGAGTAGGACTGTGCTGTTTAATTTCTAATTTGTGAATTTTTCCAAATTTTCTTCTGTTATTGATTTCTAGCTTCATAGCATTGTGGTTTGAAAAGATACTTGACATGATTTTCATATTTTAAAATTTGTGAAGACTTGTTTTGTGGGCTAACATGATCTATATTGGAGAATGTTCTGTGCATAATTGAAAGAACATGTATTCTACAACTGTTGCATGAAATATTACACATATATTTTTCAAGTCCTCTTGGTCTGTAATGTTATTTGAGTCTATTATTTCCTTATAGATTTTATTTCTGAATGATATATCCACTGTTAAAGTCCCCTACTATTGCCATATTTATTTCTCCCATTAGTGTGATTGATAGTTGCTTTATATATTTAGGTAGTTTCAAGTTGGTTATATACATTTTTATGACTTTTATATTCTTTTTTCCAGATAGATCCATTTATCATTAAAAATGATCTGCTTGGTCACTTGTGATGGCTTTTGATTTAAAGACTGTTTTGTCTGGTACACAAATGGTTACCCTGCTCTTTCCTTTGTTATTTTCAAAGAATATCTTTTTTCATTCCTTCACTTTCAACCTGTATGAGTCCTGAAAGCTAAAGTAAATCTCTTATAAGCAGCATATAGATGGATCTTATTTTCTAATCCATTCAGCCACTGTAGGATTTTTGACTGAAGATTTTAATCTATTTACACTTAAAATAAGTGTTGATAGGTAAGACTTACTACTGCCGTTTTGTTAATTGCTTTCTTTCTATTTTGTAGTTTCTTTGCTCTTTTCTTCCTCTCCTACTTTCTTCATCTATAATTTGAGTTTTTGTGGTGGTATGCTTTACTCTTTCTGCTTTCTTTCAGGTATCTACTGTAGTTTTTTTTTTGATAGTTATTATAGGGCTTACATAAAGTATCCTACAATTATAACATCCTCAAGTTGATGATTTCAACTGAATTCTGAACTACATTTTATCTTCTCCTGTACCCACATTTTTTGTTTTTAATGTCACCATATATATTTTACACATACTGTACCTATTAATAAATGATTATAACTACAAACACATTTTTTCTTTTACTTTTATACTAACGTTAAAAGTGATTTACACATCACAATTACAATGTTACTTTGATTTTTATTGCATTCTTACCTTTACAGTGAGTTTTACATTTGTGTTTTCATGTGGTTATTTAGCAGCCTTTAATTTAAACTTGAAGAACTGCCTGTGACTTTTCTTGCAAGGTAAATCTAATGGTGATGAGTTCCCATAGCTTTTGTATGTCTAGAAAGATTTTTCACTTCTTAGCTCTAAAGAATAGCTTTACTTTTATCATATTCTTGGTTGGGTTTTTTCCCTTTCAACAATTTAATATATAATCCCACTCTTTCCTGATCTAACAGTTTTCTGCTGAGAAATTGGCTAATAGTCAAAGAGAGGTTTCCTTACACATAATGTATCACTTTCCTCTTGTTACTTTCAAGATTTTCTTATTAGCTAACTTTTAAGAATTTAATTATTGTGTCTTGGTAAAGATCTCCTTATATTTAATATATTTAGAGTCATTTGGTCTTAAATCTGCTTGTTCACTGTCCCTGTGTTGATTTAGGGGAATTTTCTGTATATTTAAAAGTATGCTTTCTTTTTCCCTTTGTTCCTTCTAGGGATCCTATGATACAAGCATTAGTTTGCGTAAGGAAGTCCCATACATATTTTCCTACATACTTTCTTTTTTTAAAAAAAGTCTCTTTTCTTTCTGTTTCCCTGACTGGGTAATTTCAAGTGCCATATCTTTGAGTTCATCAATTCTTTTGTTTGGTTGAGTCTGCTCTTATAGCTTTATAGAATTTTTCACTTCAGTCATGTGTTCTTCAGCTCCAGAACTTTTCTGGTTCTTTATTACAGTCACCATCTTTTTGTTGAACTCCTAGGTTTTAAAAATGCAATGTTTTCCTTATATCATTTGATTATCTTTCTGTATTCTGTAGCTCATGGCTCACTGAGCTTCCTTAAGACAATTATTTTGAATTCAACAGAAAGTTTGTAAGTCTCTATTCCATTAGAGTTTGTTACTGGCAAGCTATTTGTGTTCTTTGGTGATGTAATATTTTCCTATTTGTGATCCTCATAGCTTTGCATTGGTGTTTATGCATTTGAAGAAACAATTACTTTTTTTGTCTTTAAGAATTGGTTTATAGCAGAGAAAACCCTTCATCAATCAGTTTGTCTGGAAATTCTGGACATCCATAGGCATGGGTGGGATCCATAGATATGCCTGCTTCTGGAGTCTTCAGGTTGTCTGACTTGGTTTCTGGGTCAAGGCAGGGTCTGTGGGGGCTGGTCTGGTGCCAGGGTTCCATGGAAGAGGCTGGTAAGTAGGTTTGTGGGAGTAGACCTGAGGCTTGTGCTATGGGACTAGGCTGGCACTGGAGTAGGCCTTAGGCTAGAGACCATATGAGGTCAGCTTGATACTGGAACTGGCCTGGTGGCTAGGTCAAATGGATGGGCCTTGTCCTGAGTCTACAGGAGCCAACCAGGTGCTAGAGTTCACTGGGATGGATCCTAATGCTTGGATCATAAAGTTGGGCCTGAAATCTAGGTCCATAAAGGTGACCTGGTACTGAAATCTACTAATGCATGTCTGGAGCCTGGGGCCACAGGAGCCTGAGGCCACAGGAGGTGGTTTGGCACTGGAGCTAGCCTTGACCCTGGGCCACCAAGGCAGGCTTGGCATTAGGGGTGGGTCTGGAGCCTGAATCCATAGGGATAGGCCTAGTGCTGAGGAAAGGCTGGAGTCTGGTTGCAGGGGTTGGCCTGGTGCTGCTTGTGTGTAGAGCAGGCCTAACACCTGGCTTTGTTCAAAACCTAGTGCTGGGGGTGTTCCTGGAGCCTAAAACTGTAGGGGCTTGACTGGCATGGGCCAGACTAGAGTCTGTCACTAGAAGGAGCTTGGAGTCTGGGTCTAGAGGGGCCAACTTTTAGCCTAGGCATATGTGGCCAGCTTGGTGCTGGGGCGGGCCTGGTCCTACAGTAGGCATGGAGGCTGGGTGTTTTTCACTTAGAGCCTGGGACCCTGAAAACTGACCTGTGATTGCAGGGACTGGCCTGACACTGTGATTCACTGGGGTGGGCATGATTCGGAGGTCTTTGGTGATATCAGGTGCTTGTTTCACTTCTTTTCTTCTCTCTCAGTTGCATATCCCTGTCTGTGTGAAACTGCTCAGGTTTGGGGAAGGTGAGACATGGGTAATGTGAGACTCTCCTCTTCAATGTGTTGCTAGTGCTTTTCTCTTTCTCTCCCTCCTTCTCCTTCTTCTCCTTTTTCCCCTCCTCATGCCTCTTCCCTCTCCCTCCTCGTCTTCCTATTCTTTTCCCTTTTCTCTCTCTCTTTTTTTTCTATTTTATCTTTTTCTTCTTCCTTCTCCTGCTCTTCCTTTTTCCTCTTTGGTGCTGGAATGGAACCCAGAGGCACTCTACCACTGAGCTCAATCCTCAGTCTTTTTCCTTTTTTTTTTTTTTTTTTTTTTTTAATTCTGAGATAGAATCTTGCTTCGTCTCCTAGACTGGGCTCTAACTTTCAGTCTTCATGCCTCAGCCACCCAGAGTGCAGGGATTATAGGCATGTGCTACCACATCAAGCTTTCTTTGTTCTGTGCTCAATTTAAGTGCTGTAATCTCTCATCTGGATCCTTTAGTTCATGTGAAAGTACTTTGGTGCAAGGGTAATTGTTCAAATCAATGTTTTTGTGTATGCTGAAACTACTTCTATGTTACTGACATCACTCACTATCCTGCAGTTGTCTTAGAAAAATACAAAAGACATTTCTAAAAACACACCTAAATTCTTGTAGTAAACTTCATGTCTGCTTTACATGATTTCACTTCACAAGTGCAGTTTAACCAACACTAAAATAATCCTGTCTTCTTTGAACATATAGAAACTAATGATGGAAAGAAGTTAGTGGATGATGAAAATTGGCTTCTCTGCAAAGTGGGGTAGTGAAGAATTGGTTGCCATTACTGCTAGCTCTATCTATCACCAAAGCTTTCAAATAACAATGACAATGATGAAACATCTGCCAGGTGGTAAGCAGCACCTACTGTGTTGGGTACTGTGTGCAAAGGTCCCCAGGTATATCATTTATCTTGAATCTCTTCAAAGAGAATTTACTCTTCTCATTTCAGAAACAGGAGAAACTGAGATTAAATGACTTTAGTAAGAATACACAGCCAAGGCAAAAGCAGAATTAGAATCTAGATCTAACTTGTTCTCTTCACATGGGGGATTATACAGCTGTAAGTGCACAGTTTCTGAAATCACCTTACACAGGAAATGGTACCTCATGGCAAAATACAGGGTAAGGTCACAGGGCAAAGGCCTGAGGTGGAATTGGACCTCGGGAAGTTCTGGCACAGGGAGCAGAGGCTTCTGTCCAAGCACATCTGGTTTTCTGAATGCAAGGGCTTCATCTTCCCTTTCTTACGGGTTGTTTGTCTTCTGCATTTGTCTGTGGTCCACTTTTGGCCATTGTAGCATGGTTTATATGACTGAGCCTTAATCCTAGCTCCCAAAGAAGGAGGATCTGATTGGCCTGGCTTGAGTCAGGTGTCCATCAGCCAGTGGTCCAATTGGTCATTTCAAAAGAGGGCAGGATGAATAAGGGTGGGGAGGGGCAGGAAGTCCATCTTGAGAAGCAGGTCTGTCCTCTGGAATGTGGTTCCCTCTTGTGTGGGACACTCAAGGTTCTGAGAAGTACTTTGTCTAAGATCCACTCAGGATGAACCCAGGATGTACTTCACTAGGCTTTTGAACCAGGAAGACCTGGGGCTAAGCCTCTGCCACACTATGTAGCCTCAAGGACATCCTTGAGCATTCAGAGGCTTCATTTTCTCCAAAGTGTAGTGCGGAAAACGTAACTCACACCATGGGATTGCTGTGCAGAGTGGATCACGTCTACTCATCAGCTTACACAGAGCAGTCCTCAGGGCTTACAGGAAGCATCCCCAGAGCATGAGAGGCAGAATTGTACTTTTCCAAAATAGCTCCGTTAACCATTCTATTAGGACAAGAGAGAACAAATAGGCGTTCATGCTTTCGCCCTGTACTTCTTGCCCCTTGAGTCTATCATTAACCTCCCTATGACTTCAGGTCAGCTATTTGAATGCCACAGGGCCTCAATTTCCCCATCCATAGAAAGGGCACAGCCATTCTCTCCCCCCACCTACCTCCAGTGGTGGAGGAGAGGCTCCGGTGGTGGGCCCAGGAGCATGCAAACTCACCTGTAATCCCAGCACTCTGGGAGGCTGAGGCAAGGAAGAACAAAGTTTGAGTCCAGCCTGGGCAACTCAGTGAGACCTTGACTCAAAATCTGAAAAAAGAGAGACAGAGCTAGGAATGTAGCTCAATGTGAAGGCTCTGGTCCAACCCCTAGTGCTGCAACAAACAGAACTGGGAACTTCCAGGAAATCATGGTTTATAGCAATGGTTAAAAAAAAAAAAAGCCTGCACAGGGTGAAAAACTCAAATGCTTGAGGACTAGGTGAGACCTCCAAGAAAAAGGCTTTCTCATCCTCTCCATAGACATTCTAACTTTAAAGGAGAAATTAGACCAGAATCCCTATTTCTTTAAGCGATAGTTAAGTATCTATTTTTTTTACCTTCTGAAATCTCTTAATATTTGAATTAGTATTTAAATTTTTAAAAATCATTGCTGTGCATGGTGGCTTGTGGTTCCAGCAGTCTAGGAGGCTGAAAGAGGAGGATCACAAGTTCTAGCCAAGCGTTAGCAACTTAGTGATTTATTTTGGCCCTGTCTCAAAGATAAATAAAAAAGATAGGGCTGGAGGTGTAGTTGATGGCACTCCATCTCTAGGACTGCCAAGTAAGTAAAACACAGGGCACCTACCACGATAAACTCTGGTGCTGCCAAGTTGAGACCCCGCTCTGGAGAGAGACAGGGAGGTTACCGGCCTCGCCTGGAAAGCTGCTCCCTACGCATGCTCTGGTCCAAGCCTTGGACCAGGCTCCAGAATTCCCACCCCCTGGGGATCCCCCTCAGACCTCTTTTGCCCGGTGCCAGGGATGACTTCAGCTGGAAAACAAAGGGGCCTTCATGTTCAAAGGCCGCAGGACGGTTCGTCCTCCATCCTCCACAAACAAACAGGGCAGCTTTGATCTGGGTGGGGGTGGAGCCACAGTTTCAATTAGGAGATCAGCCTGTGACTGGGCTAAAGAATGTTTGTAATAAAATAAAAGATCTAAGTGGTTGTAATGAAGGGCAACAGAAAAATAGTGTGACTCCGGATTCCCTCTGAGTTACCCCATCTCAAGTGGATTAACCGATTCGGGGATGAGGAGCCCGGGGCCCCAAGCCTCACCAGTCTTTGCCCCTATCCTATGCTGGGGTTACAGAGTAGCCATGGGGACACTGAGGAACCACTAGGAGAGACAGCCTGACTTCTCTTAGTGACTTAGTTAAACTCTGTCTCAAAGGTAAAAAAGGTACTTTAGGGTGTTCCATTCCTAGAATGGTCCAAAAAAAATCATGGAGTCAAATGTAATAAACCTTTGATAGTATGACCTCTCCCCCTTTGCAGATGCAGCCAGGGCTCCAGAAGATTCTTTACATGATGCCTGTATATCAAGGTGTCCCCTGGACCCCTCTTTCAAGAAGATGCCCCTGCTATTGCTGGCTTCATTCTCCAGCCTGCTGAGAAATGCTTCATCCTTGGAGCCCACTCCAGAGTCTGGTCCTGCACTGTAGCAGGGCTGTGGCTACTGCCTGCTCCAAACTTTAGTTCCTTGAGGGCAAGGACACTTGTGGCCTGGAGAGAGCCCCCATTCTTCCTCAGCTTTTACATCCACTGCACTTGGGAAGGTGCAGAGGTATATATATTGAATTAAAGTGGACGGTTTGATGGGTGTGTTTACACAGAAGGAGGCACATGGATGTTACCTCTGATAAGTCAATTGCTTTTTGTTTGTCAAGACTGCTGGAAATGATTGCTCAGACTATGCACTGCACAACACAGGAATGCTGCTTATAACCTAGAGGATGGTTCTTTCCATGGCTCCATTCTTTTTAATGATAAGGCTGCAAGGTAGCCATTTTGGCTCTCAAATCAGGAAACTGAGGCTTGGGGAGCATGAATGGTAGCCCCCAAACAAGATACCTTAGCTGAAAACATGAGGCCTCCAGGGGCCTGAAGTGCTTATGTCTCCACTTCAGGATATAGCACTGAGTAGGTATTAAGTACTGATTTAGCAGACACTTTTGTGGGCCTGTGTATATTAAACCCTGCAGTCCTTACATGTCCTGGTTAGGTGATTACTGCTATCATCATCTGTATCTTACAGATGGAGAAGCTGAGGCAGAGTGGACCTGAAGAAGCTTGAACTAGCCTGGGGACATTGATTCAGTCAGCTGAGTTGTGAATGCTGGAATTCCAGCAGATGGGTTCCCAATATCCATGATGGTAACCACTGCTCACCTGGGTTCAATCCCCAGCACTGTGACAACAGTAGCAACAACAATAATAGTAATAATAATAATAACAGTGGTCAGTCCTGCCTGTGCAGGATCAATGTCATTATTCCATAGAATAATGTAGGCTGGACATTCTGTAAGCACATGAGTGCCACCTACTAGCATTAATATTGCCAGTATGGTGATGAGATGTCCTATGTGGATTTGACTTGACTCTGTATGTCAGACCAAAAAAGAAAAAAAAAAAGAGAGAGAGAGAAAAAAATGAAGAAGATATGTACGGGCACACGCCCAGCGCAGGCACTATGAAAGCGCACCCTTGAATCTCCCTTCAGGAACAACCTCACCAGTCAGCCGCAATTGCAGCCAAGCTGGGCTGCAGCACATTTATCACCTGCTCTGACATCAAGCCCAGGCTGCACTCATCCTGAACACTCTTGGCCAGTGATAAAGAACAATGGGGATCAGGCCCAGAAGTGGTATTTTGTCCATATGGGGCTTCCCTAGGAGGTGGTCTTTCTGGGTGTATTTGTGGGCGATTCCAGAGGTGATTGGTGTATATGACCACAAATTGAAGGGAGACCCACTCTGAGTGTGGGTGGCACCATCCAGTGGGAGGGAGCAAATGAAACAGAAGTAGGAGAAAGCCCACTGGTGTAAGCTCTCTCTCTCTCTCCCTCTCTTCTTCTCTCCCTCTCTCCCTCTCTCTCCTTTCCCAGCTGTCAAGAGGTGAACAGCCTTCCTCCGCCATACCATTCTGCTGTGATGTTTCTGCCTTACCCCAGGTCTAGAAGCAATGGAGCTAGCCAACCATGCACTGAAACCTGAAACTGTGAGCCAGAATTAATTTTCCCTCCTTTTAATTGTTTTTTTCAGGTAATTTATCACAGTGACAGAAAGCTGACTAATACACAGAGGTGGGTGCTCCTGTCAAGTTGCCTCTCGCAGGAGTTAAGCTCAACTATTTATGCACCTAACTCCACACCAGCATCTGCTTCCCACTGTGCTCACTGGCACAGGGAATGAGGCAGAGACACGGAGAGGAGAGACAGATCAGATGCAGCTCAGGGCAGAGCGCTTGCCCAGTATACCCGAGGTCCAGCAAAACAACAGAGCATGTGAGGGCAGAGAGGAATCTGAGTCCTGTGTCCCTCTCTTCCTGTGACAATGGCTCCTGCCAGAGTGTGGCTCACAGGTATTGTCATACGGCCTTGTATATTGGTCAGGATTCTCCAGAGAAGAAGAACAAACAGGAGGTTGATGTACATAAACAAGGAATTACATCACATGACTATGGAGCTAATATGTTCTGAGATCAGCAGTCAGAAACCTAGGGGTCCTAGATAGTCTATAAGTAATTCCAGCTAGAAGACTGAGAATTGGAAGGTGATGTATAGACTCAATCTGAAAACAGGCAAGCTTAAGACTCAAGCAAAATTGATGATTTGGCCCAAACCCAAAGGTAGAAAAGACCCTTGTTCTTGCTCAAGTGTCTGGCAAAAGGACTTCTGTCTCCCTCTGTCTTTAAACTGTTCCATTTAGAGCGGCACTGGTTGGGTGAGGCCCACCCACGCTGGGGAGGGGCCATCCACGTGACTCAGTTTATCAAGTCAAATGTTAGTCTCATCTAGAAACTCCCTCATAGACACCCAAAGTAGTATTTGTCAAGTATCTGGTCACCCTATGGCCAGACGAGTTGACACTCAGACTTCATCACAGCCTCCTCCAGAAGCAGGCTCTGTCCAGCATCCATGCTCACTAGTATACGGCTGGGAAGAGTCTGCAGGTGGAGCAGGCATGTACTCTACCTAGGGGCCACTGCTGATTTTCTGGGGAGAAAATCTTCCACCATCCTTCATCCTTCTCCACCATCCTTCATCCTCTACCTCAACCACAAATGGCAAATCCCACACTCCTGAGTTACTCCTTGCTCCACTCCTCAAGCCCATCACCTCCAAATTTTCCCTTCACCCTTAACTGAGCAGCCCAGGCCCCTGCATCTCAGGCTGAGCCCCTGCCAGGTCTTCCCACTTGGAGACAAATGGGAAACATCACCCTTGGCTGCCTAATGGTCTTCAAAATGCCTCCCTTTCATTGTAGACCTGTGGCAATTTGTGTCTACTGAGCCAAATCTGGCAGAGAATTGGAAACAGAGCCTCCCACCCAATCCTCTTCTTCCTCTTAGAGCTGGGAGGCTGAGTCCTGAAAGGAAGCTTGCCCATGTGCTCAGGTTCTGGTCTTCCTTGCATTGTAGTGGCAGTGGATGTGGTGAGGCAGTGTGCACAGGGCTGTGAGCATGCTGGGAGGTGAATGTGAATTGTGGGTGTGTGGTCCTATGTGGCAGTGTGCACATAAGTGCATCGTAAACCCTGTGGTTTCTTTGACATGACTCAAGCAAGGGCATCTACACCAGGCAGGTCCCACCACTTTGGCTGAGTAATGAATGAAACTCATTCTCCAGGCTCTCTCTCCTTCAGGGGACTGTGGTCTACACCAGCTTAACCCTCAACCTGCTTCCATGCAGACCTCCCTGGGGGTTTCCAGCTGGGCAGTTCTATTCCAGCTCTTCTGGAGGGGAGAGTTGATGTCAAAGTCCTCTTTGCAGTGGATGCTCTATCTAGAGCACCAGCAAAGCAATATCCAGCTGTGCTCTGCTAGTGCTCCCCCTCTCCGGCAAAGCTTATCTCATCTGCAAGAGAGGGGTGTGTTGGGCTGGAGGCAGTTTCCAAACACTAGCCTTCCATGCCAGCCTCTGCCCCCAGCCTTGGCGAAACCAGAAGAATAAGGACAATGCAATGAGTTGTTCATAAAACTGAATGCCCTCGTTTTAATAGACTTCCCTTTCTTCTGAGATGACGTCCTTCTCTTTCAGATATTCAAACGCTCTTTATAAAGTCAGATAAGAGAGGTTCTGTGTGTGTGTGCGTGCGTGCACGTGTGTATGCTTATGACAAAAGCAGGCCAGTGAAAGGCAGTGCTTATCAAATTGTGCTCTGAGAATGTCTGGCCATCCCCAGGACCCTCTCAGCGGCCATGAGGTCGATATTATTTTCATAATAATACTCAGATTTTACTTGCCCTTTTCACTGGGCTGACATTTGCACTGATGGTGCAAGAACAATGACAGGAACATCTGTTAGTGTCACAGCCTGTGTCAGGCTGGGATTCTCTAGTAGCATCATGAAAATCAGAAAAGAAGACAGTACTGTTTAGGATGTCCTCCAAGCAGAAAGACCTACTAATTTGTCTATCTCTTGATCTCTGAGGAAATCCATTTTAATATTTGTTGTGACCAAGTGCAAGTACATGCATTTTTTCCCTCATTCTGAGGTCTGATAGTTGTCAAAAGAGAAGAATTTGTACAACTGCATTGTAAGCTGCCCTTGCTGAAAACCACTTTATTTGGAGAGAAAAAACTAACAGAGAAATTATGTTGTTCAGACTTAAGCACTGGTAGATATTTTCTCAAAATGAATGAAATTTGCCTATCATTTCAAGGAGAATAATGGACCATCTTTGTCTACAGGGATAGAAATCAAGCTTTCTAGATATTGGAGGATGGTGCCTGGAACAGAGCAATGTTCAATAAGTGCACCTTTCCCCTTCTCCTGTTTGCCCCCTTTCTTTCCTGTCTTGGTCAAAATTAGCTCCATAGCCCTGGTGGGCAGTGTCTGGGAACTAGGGGTTCCACTTAGGGGGCAGGGTGAGCTAATTATAAGAACAGTTGTCCCAAACACAGCAATGAGAACAAAGAAGGTTCTCTTTCTTGTGTCAGTCTCCAAGTTAGGGAGTGGCCTGGGTGTTGATTTGACTCCGTGAAGTGGGTCAGGGACTGAGGTAGCTCCCAACTCTGTCCTTTCCTGGGTGGAGCTGGCATTTTATACTCTGTCTATGTTCCAAACTGCAAAAAAATGGCAGGAAAATGTGAAGGGTGAGTGCATGTCAAGCTGGTCTTGTCCTACTCACGCAGGGCCACTCTTAGTGGCCTGGGAGGCTGGAAAGTGCACTATCTAATTCTACAGCCACTGGATTGCTAAAAAGAACAAGGGAGAATGGATACTGGGAGACAGGTAGCAGTTCCTGCTCTAGAGGGAGTGGTGTAGGATCCAGAGAGGAAAAGTAGGACTAAATAAAGTGTGGGATCTCAGCTCAGAGATGTGCAGGCGAAAACCTGGAGAGGCTTGTGTAGACCCCATGCTCCAGAGTGGCTGCCCTTTGTCTGCTTGTCAGTTGGTGTATGTGATCTAGCCAAGTGTCCTTATGTTTTCTGCAAATAGCTAAGGGAAAGGACCTCAGAGAGATCCTTTCTCATTCTTTAAAAGGGAAGGCCTAAGCTCAGTGTCGGGGAAGACTCACTTAACAATACACAGCAAATCTGAACCAGTGGCTGTTGATTATTCACACACTGAATTCAATCAGCAAATGACTTTAATAAAGGGGCAAAGGCTGGAGCAGGTGTGGAGGGGACATCCAGGAACCTCTGAGTCAGCGCTCACCCACTCAGGCTCCAGGGTACTCTCCCTGGGGCCCACCTATGTACCAACTGCTTTTTGAGGCTCCATGTGCTCAGCTCAAAAAAAAGGAGCATTTAAATCCCAGCCTGGAGTGTCAGGAATTGACACCTGAAGGGCCTTTGCACCGTGGCTGCCACCAGGAGGCCTGGGGCTGAGTCAGGCCATACATACTGGGCCCCACTTGCAGTAATAAAAATGAGTTATTCCCACAGGTTGAATTTGGAAGGTGGTGAGGCAGCCTGGGGTTCATAGCTGGTCACAGATCTGTGGGTTCAGACGTCTGTCTGGACTTCCCGAGCATCTGTGCGGCACCCAGAAAACCTCATGTCCATGGCAGATTCTGGTGCCTGCTGTACATCAGAATAAGATAGGAAGACCAAATGCATGTAGACCACTGAACACAAGATGTTGCTTCCCACCTGGAGATCAGGGAAGGCCTCACAGAAGGGATGGGTTTGGAGCTGGCCTTGAAAAATCTACGTTGACCAAACTGAGAAAGAGCAATCACAGGACTTTATTTACCTTCTGCCCTGGAAGTTCTATATTTTAATTCTTCATTGAGAAACATTCACATGGCCCTTTCTGTGTTCCACAAAAAGTTTGAGAGCTTCCTAAGCATGGACTCCAATCCTATTTGTAGGGACTGTGAAAGCTATGTGAGCTATTTGTGGGGATTTGTGTGGCCTGGCATGTGACTCTGCCCCTTTAATAATCAGATAGCAGGTGTTCTTGTTCTTATTCTTGTTCCCCACAGTGGTGAAGGCATGGTGGGGCCATGGGTGCTTCCCTGTCCAGAGTAGAAGTCCCCACCCTGCATCCAGTGGCTTCAGAATCCAGTCTCTCTGTGTAAATCCACATGGTTGTCTCTATCCACCATACCTGTGGCCTCCTCTGGCCCCATCTGCCTGACTTTTCCTGCTTTCTGTCCATTTGCTCAGTCTGAATTTATAGTCACTTTGCATCCTTTTCCTGTTTGAGTTTATCTAGGTTGGGTTCTATGTTAACATTCAGAACCTTGAATGGTTCAGAAGAGGCTTAATGCATGTGGTCTAGGGAAGTCTATCACCAGGCTGTGTTTGGGATGCTTTCTTGTGGTCTAGTGATTCTTTATCAAGGATATGCTTCCAAAGCACCTGATGAATTAGTTAGTTTTTACTGTGATAGTGCTGTGTAACAAGTGATCCTTCCCAGCGCATATGACAAAAAATATTTCTTTTTTTTTGTTTTACTACAAGTTTTCAAGGGGTAACTCTGATGGACCTGATTGATACTAGTGGAATATGGGTATAGACTGGGAATTGGATTTAGATCTGTTCTGTATGTCTCTCAATTTGTGACCTGGGCTGAAGGGGTGGTATCTATCTGCAGTAAAGTCTTTTGTGGGAAACAGCAGGAATGCAAGAGGGAGGAGTGGAAATATGCAATGTCTCTTAAGGCCTTGACTTAGAATTACCACAGTATTACTTTTACTTATATTCAGTAGAGCAAAATGAGCCACATGTCCAAGTCCAACACTGAGTTGTGGGAGAACCTTTCTACTCACACTGAATCCTGATAGAGACAGACAAAGAAGAATTATAGACAAATAATTTAATCCACCACACTCTGGTGTTTTTTTCACAGTCTGATACCTTGATTCCAGGCCTCTAAGCAAAATACCTATTTTCTATAAAAGTTGCCCAGGTGTCTCTAAATGACTCTCTCATAGGCTAAAGACTATGCTATGGACAAGAGGCAGAAGAGTGACATGGTCAGTACTGGGCTTGGAAAATAACTTTGGAAGTAAGTGGCTATAGAAGCTGGGAAATCAGTTAGTTAGCAAACTGATACCCAAGATAAAACCTTGAACCTAATACCTATTCCTGTGTAACAAACTACCAAAAAACTCAGTGGCTTAAAACAATGCCTGTTTTATGAACTCTTGTGACCTTGGGGATGGACTGGTCTCACTGGGATAGTTCTGCTCCATGGAATGTCTATTAAGGCTGCAATGTTTGGGGACTCACTAGTGCTTACCGTCCAAGATGGCGCACTCCCATGGCTGGCATTGTTGTTGGTTGACTGTTGTGAATTCAGCTGGAGTGGGTGACTTAGTCTGTATGTGTCTTCTCCATGTGGCTTGAATTTCCAGCACAGGGGCTGAGTTTGAGGAGAAATGCTCCAGAAATAAGCATTCCAAGATGAAGAAGACAAAAGCTGCTTGTCTTCCCACAGGCTAGGCTGGGTCCAGACATAGCTTCTCCTTTCCCATACCTATTGGTCTGTGGTCCCTGGGCCAGTGGAGACTATGCGTGTCTGAGGGGGACTGATGAATCATTTACTTTAACTATTTTAATCAATTACTCTTGGGCAGTGTAGTGCAGAATGAGGGGATATAGATTAAAGAAAGACTTAGAAACTATGGATGGAGACTTCCACCTTATTGGTCATAGAAGGAAATATTGGAGGTGCTCAGAAAGTCTTGCCATGAGAGTCTGTCAGGATGGCTGCTAGTGTTAGCTGTGGGATTCTTATATGGAACAGCCTCTCCAGGAGGTATTCATTGTATTTCCTGGAGGAAAAGCTGATATGTACCTTAGTCCAGGACACTTGTGGTCACCCCCTTGGGCATCAGTTAGTCACATTAGCCACGCTTCTCCACAAGCACTCACTGATGAGGAAACAGGATGGATAAATGTTGATGACAGAGCACATAGAAAAGGAAATTCCTTGATATCCCTATAAAAGGTTGCAGAAGCTAGAGTGGGATAGAGTGTGAGTGAGTCAGGGAGATGGACAGATACCGGCCTTTCATGACTTGAAAAGTCAAGTTCTTACAGATATTGTGAGACACTGAATTACTCCTTCTTTCAGGGCACTATGCTCCTCCCAGAGGTGTCAAGTGGTCCAAATGGTGAATCTTGATGGCAACTCTCCCTTCATGGTTTTCTTCTGTTCTTGTGACCCAGTGTAATGGATGTCTCACAGCTCAACTCAAGGGGAGCATTTGCAAAATCCGTTTTCCTGAGTATCACTGAATATTGACCTTGGAGAGCAATCATAGCTTAATGTATGATAAATATTTTTCTTTCCTTGCTTCACTAATTGTTTCTTCCAGTTCTCTCACTAAGCTGGCTTTACTTCCGATCTGGGACTTCTGGTCTCAATGTTACCAGTGTGTTAGGGCTGAGGATGGTTACTAATTTGCTCTTTGGATCGTTCAACCCTTCCTTCCCATTCCTGGACGAAGAAGTCAAGTTCACTATTTGAAGGCATCTCCCAAGACCAGGTTTGGTACTGGCTGTGGCAAGACTGGCTCAGCTGTGGGGAGTATTAGCACCTGCACCAGGTCCTTCTCTTCTTTCTGCATGTCAGGTTCATGGGATCAGATGCAGGGAAAACTGTGGAGACAGACACTGAGTCCCAGAACCACCACTTATAAATCATGTGATCTTTGACAAGCTGTGCCATAGACTTGAGAATTACTTTCCCCACCCACTTACTGGGGTTAACATTTCTCTGATAGACTCTGATAGAGTTCTGTGCATTGGAAGGATCCTTATGAGAAGGATGCCACTTTCCTCAGGTAGGACAATGCTCCCCTTTCAAATCCTTCCTTTGTTGTGCTTGTTCCTTCCCATCCAGTACTGTGGCTGAGGTGGAGCTGCCAATCAACTCCAGCTGGTCACAAGATTGGGCATTTCTCAGGTTGGAACAATCAAATTCCTATAGTGACTGGTCCAGGAATATGCAGATGATCTGAACTAGACCAATCAGAATCCCTCACTCAAGGAACAGCAACAGGGACAGAGGGCAGCAGGAAGCATGGCCAGTCTCCTATGAAGTCCTTGTCCCTTTGCTTCTGCTTTGCAAAGGCCTACTATGCTGGGCTGCCAGTGATGCCAAGGATTTGGCTTGCTGCCAAAAGAACATGGGAGCCTTGGAAGGTTGTATGAAGGAGGGGGACATGGTCTACTCAACCATGTTTGGATTTGTAGGAGGTCACAGAGAGGATTACAGCATTAATGGTGGCAGATTTGCGTGGACCCTGAAAATCATTCTGTAGATAGAGTGAGGGTGAGTAGCTGCTGGCTGGGGTTGCCCCACTGGAGGGTGAAAAAGTCAGAGCCACTGAGCCCCAGGTTCCAATTCCATCATTTGGTTCATGTCCTAGCAGTAACATTGTTAGGATAGAGGCGTGATCTTCCTTTACAGATGAGAAACTTTGGTCACATGAAGAGCCAGGCAGTGAGGCTGTTCTTCAGGTTTTTCACTTCTCTCAAGGTAACCACTGGAGGCAGAGT
The DNA here is from genome assembly GCA_004027455.1 of Hydrochoerus hydrochaeris. Lineage (NCBI taxonomy): Eukaryota > Metazoa > Chordata > Mammalia > Rodentia > Hydrochaeridae > Hydrochoerus > Hydrochoerus hydrochaeris. The sequence continues at coordinate 110,806 of PVLA01005238.1, read as the reverse complement.
CTGGGCACAGGATAAAACATGTTTCTTCACCAGGAGCAAGACTCGTGTTGGGAATAGGGCTCTCAGGGTAAGCACCAGCCTCCACATTTTTGGAATAAACCCCAGGGCTTCATATACCTCACTAAGTGGTTGATTTGTTGCAATTATTTCTTAATTTGTTGCAACCACAGAGCTGGCATGCTGGCTTGTACAGATTAGGTACTGTGCAAGAGTTATGAGGCATAAACATGGTAATTCATCTTGTAGCTCATGTGACAGCATACAGTGGTAGTCACAAGCAAGGGCTCACTGGGAAAGCAAGGAGATTCAAATCTAGTCTCTGCTACATTCTTGAGAAGCTCTGTTCTCCTTGCGGCCATTTCCTCATCTATAAGTAGAGCTGGTGATTACTATCCCTTCTCCTTGGGATCCTGTGAGAGATCAAAGCACAACAGCCCCTCCCACTGAGCCCAGTTTCTCAAACTTTACCTCCCTGTCTGGACTTGAGGGCAGGCAGCAGTCCTGCCGGATCAGTGCCCGCCTCCTCCCTGCCCATTCTGTCCTGGCACAGGGAGGGATCAGGCACCCATCTGTGGATGGCAAGATCTGTAGGGGCACAATGGGCAGCAGGGCTTGATATGCTATCTCCTTTGGAGCAGTCTGGAGCCCCTACCCCACCCCTCCTCCGGGGGTGGCAAGGGGACTTTACTCCGGCAACAGTAAAAACGTGAACACAGGCTGGGTCCCCATAGAAATGCATGTTACCTTTGGCTAGCTCTGTGACTTAATATTCTCCAATCAGTTGCCAAAAAATTTAAATTTAGAGATTCCACTTAGAAACTTGGATTTCCAGCTACTCTTGAAAAATAAGATCTAATAACTGAGGGCCCTAGGGTGGTCCTCAGTTATACTGGACATTTATACTAGACATGTGCCATTCAGCCTGCCACCCAATCCACCTGGCCCAAGCTCCTTTCCTGGGGTTAACCAGAGACCCCTGGCTCTGTGGAGCTCCTGGGCTGACCAGCTGACCTCTCGAATCTCAGTCTGGCAAACTGTGAGTGAGCAAAGGTCCTGAGTCGTACAGAGGGCATTCATAACCAGGGAAAACCCATGAGGCTGCCTTCCAGTGGTGCCAGACTCTCTACCAAGCCCCCCTACCCCAACCCCATGTGCCATGTATAGACTTTCTCTCCCTCTCCCTGCCTCCACCCAGCCATGGAGCTGCTGCCTTGCTTTGGGATGCAAACATACACACGTTATTAGAAGCCCAGATCAAAGGCGGCATCCCACGGCCACTGCTCAATGGTCCCTTTGTGCAGACGGAAGCCTGCAAGAGAGTTAGAATCCAAGCAGAGCAGGAGGGGCTGGGAAGGGGACGCAGTACAATGATACTTGTCACCCAGAGAAGTCCGCAGAAGATGATGTTAAAAGAGGTGCCAGGTGGAGGATGTACCCTAGCTCCCTGTCTGGAGATGCAAATGGGGAATTCTGGCTTTTGTGGAGAACTTGAGGTCGCAGAAGGGAAAGATGACAGTAGCAGGGTGTAGGAGCAGCCGTCGCGTGTGCCCTCTGGCCTTTGCTAGAGGGGGTGAGTGTGATGCAGGCTTACAGCAGAAGGGTGACAGTGACCTTGTTTTGGGCATGGAGTCAGAAGAAACAAAATGATTTCAGTGTTGTGGGGGTGGTGATCGGGTTACCTCTGGTGAGATGGGTCTGCTCCTCCAGTTGTTGAGACCCACGGTAAACATTTTTAAAACCCCTACTGTATGTCATGCACGGTGTGGAGAAAGGCAGATATAGAGGGAATTAGCTGGGGGTCAGGCACTCACAGTGCAGGGCCAATACTGGCTGTAAACACTGCATCAGAGACCTGGCATTGTAGGCCACTGCCCTGGCTAGATGCCCCAAGCAGGTCACACACATTGTCTTCTTAGATCCAGGGCTGGAGGGAACAAAGAAGTGCTTTGAGAGTTCCAAGGCAAAGCCAGGAACCTGCCTGCCAGGGCTCAGGGGAGGAGCGCTGGTGAGCAGGTGTAGGAAGGGGGTTCTCTAGGAGGGGACCTTGGGGACCAAATGGAGGTTGAGAGGTCACTGCAGTGCTGAGATGTGGAGAAGACAGACAGAACCAGTGACCCAGTGGGTGATGTAGATCTCTAAACTTGGCCGGCCACAGGGCTCTGTCCTGGGCCCTCTGTGCTCTCTGTCTACACTCACTCCCCCAGGATCTCCTCTGACGTGGGGCTTTAAATTCCATCTCTCTGCTCATGACACCTGCTGGCAGCCAGCGGCTCATATGTGAGTGCAGCAGATTCAGCTGCCTGCCCATTTGCTCCAGCTGCCCAGTACGCAGCATGGTCCAACAGGGCTTTATCTTTCCTCCCTGCAGACCGGCTCCCCCATAGGCTTCCTCTACTCAGTTCCAGCCCAGCCTTCCAGTTCCTCAGTCTCCAACCTTAGCTCCTTGCTTTGTCTCCTACCCCTTTTCCCATATTTTAGCTAATGTTTTCACCTTTAAATTCAAAATGCATTTGGCATCCAACTTCTTCCACCTCCTCCACGGCTCTCCTAAGCCACCATCACCCCAAGCCTGGCCTCCCTGCATTACCCCTCAACCCAACTCCGTTCTTAACACAGTGGCCCTCTTGCTCTAGGGCCCCACGCCCCATCAGTGGCTCTTGTCTTACTCCAGTAAAGCTAACACCCTTGCTGAGGCTCATAAGGGCCCCATGGTCTGGGTGCCACCTTCAACCTAATTTTCTCCCCCAAATCCCAGCTTTTTGCTCTCTCTGCTTCAGAGTCCATGGCCTCTGCATGTCCCCACCGCAGGGCCTTTTCACTACCATTCCCTTTGCCAGTACTGCTTTCCCCTGACATCCTTTGGTTTCCTTCTTGGTTTTTATATTTTGCCTCAAGGTTGCCCTCTCTGGCCTATCTAAAATTGTAATCTCCTGTCTTGGTATTTTTTCTTCCTCTTTCCCACTTGATCCACACCCTCACCCCTTAAATACACTGTGCTGTATTTTTATTGTTTACTTTGGGGGGAGGGTTGAGACAGGGTCTTGCTATGTAGTTCAACTTGGCCTTGAACTCATTATGTAGCCCAGGCTGGCCTCGAACTCATGAATGTCCTCATGCCTCAGCCTCCCAAGTCCTGAGAATACAAGCAAACACCACTACACACTATACTGTATTTCACTGGTTTATTTATTCGTTTTCTGTCTTCCTTCATTAGGACAGAAATTTCATCTGTTTTGTGGACATGCATGCTTTGTATATATCAGGCCTCCAGGGAATCTTCATTGAATAAATTGATTAATAAAAAAGAAACACCTATAATTCTTGGTTCCTCCATCCTGACTTCCTCACCCTCAACTGCACAGTGACACTACTCACTCCATGAGGGGCAAGTTCTTTGGCCCCAGAAGCTGCTGAGAAGCCTCACCTTTCTCTAGCCTCAAGGTGTGTGTGGTCTGCTCCCCTCAGGGTGTGTTACAAATGCAGATCCTCAGGTTTCACTGGGACTGCATTCAGACAATGTCCTGGGAGAGTCCAAGGAGGAAGAGGATCTGGACTATTTGACATCAGCCCAAGAAAGGAGGATCCAGAGTCTTTTAGGGACCCACATTCAGGATATCAAGGCATGATCAGGGATGAGCTTGTGTCTCCAACATAGTTTACCATCTCTGCCCCTGCTTCTGTTCATCAGTTCACATGGACCCCAAGCAGCAGCCCCAGCTCCTGGGGCTATGCCACCCTACCTCAAATTCTGCAGAGATTCTGATTGGCCAGGCTCAGGAATGAGGCATCGAATCAGCTGTGGCCCAGGAGTAAGGGGTTGGGTGATGACAACATTGAAGCCATTTAATGGGAGGGAAAGAGAGGAGGAGAAGGAAATAGGTTGGGAGGGAGGATGTGTGACACAGGCAAATGGACCAGGAGCTTTGCTTCATTAATGCTTTCCTTCGCTCCTCATGCTATGGCCTTCAGAAGCCCCAAGTACCAACTCAGAGCCTAGTGCAAATCTGTCCAACTGCTCAAAGGCCTGGAAATGGACTAACGTGTCCTCAAGCATGTGAAATGGGCACATATGGCTATTCTCCATCAGGGAGGCTTTATATACTGGCCCTGTTCCCTCAGAGTTCTTTCCTACCACACTTTTAGACTAGACCTGGACCAGAGCTTGGGAAGGAACTTGGAAGTCATTAGCTCCAGCAGGTTGGAAACCATGTTCCATGAACTTCTGCAAAAGGTTCCTGATCTGCTGAGTTTAACCAACCCTGCTTATGGCCTCCTTTTAGAGAAGAGCAAAGCCATGTGCTCACTGAGGGCTCTAACAAGTTCGGCAGAAAAAGAACTCATCTCCTGTTAGCTAAGTCAAGGCTGCCCAGAATTTCTCACAAGTTCTTTTTTTCCATGATAGCATCTCAAAAAAAAAAAAAAAGTTCAATGAAACCCATTTTAAGAAATGCCCATCAACCCGACCCTTCCTTTGATGCCGTGGAGGGGCACCCTGAGTGTGAGGGTCAGGCTGCAGGTAACTGAAAAGTAAAGGCTTAGGAAGCTTTCTCTCTCTTCTTTTTCTTCTCTTCTTTCTCTCTTTTGTACAGGAAGCCTGGAACTAGGCAAAGATGGGGATCATGAATAGGCTTCTGAGCTGAACCAGGGAATCCGTACTCTGAGCTTATCACAACACCCTCCACTAGGGAGAAGTTGGCGCTACAAAAAACTGACTTAGTGAAACAGTCTCAAAAATAAAAAAACAAAAAAGGCTAGGGATGTAGTGAAAAAGGTCCTGGTTCAATCCCCAATATTACAAGAATAAAAGAATGAATTCAACTCAGCCAACATTTGGAGGAGGCTCAAGCAGCTGTCCTGTGGGACTCCTTTCCTTCAATACCCAAATGGAGTGGCATGGGGACCCCGCCCCTTGCTCTGAGGGAAGTTCATCACCTTGTGTCAACTCCAGAGACCAAGGCTGGGGCCAGTGATGCTCTGGCTGCTTCTGGTTCCCATTCTTCCTCTCATTTCCCAGCTCCACTCTGAAGACTGCCCATGACCTGGGGCCCCATGGATGACCTGCACTGGGCCACCTTTCTGTTCCCTTCATTCTGAGTGATACCATGGACTCAAATGCGATGAGGATTTTGAAGAGGGTGTGGAGCTATGGAGGGAGGTGACAGCACAGAGCTGAGCAGGTGACAGCTGCCAACTGAAACATATTCCCCCCAACACTACAGGGCTGCTCATCCCGTATCAGAAATACCACCTTAATTCTACCACCCTAATTCACGTCACTCACACTTTCTTCATACTCCCTCAGTCTGCCTTGAGATCTTTCTCTTCTCCTCCCTGGTTGTCCTCTCAAAATCCCTGCTACTTTCTCCTGCAGAGATGTTTAACCCTCTTCTCCTCACCCAAACTGGGTTCCAGACCCTTATCAATGCCTGTGGAATGAAGCAACTCCAGAGACCTATGAGGAAGCACTGGAGACTCAGGAATTAGGTTTTCCCTTTGTGTTTTCTTTTTTTCTCCCTGTACTGGGAAATGAACCCAGGGCTTACACAAAGAGCTATAGCCCAAGTCACACACACACACAAAAAGTTTTTTTGAGACAGGGTCTCATTACATAGGCAAGTTGCCCAGGATGGGCTTGAATTTGCCATCCCTCTGCCTCAGCCTTCCTGGGATCTACCACCTTAGTGAGCACAACACTGCCCAGGGAGTACTCTCTGCACAGACTTCTGTGATGTGCTGTGCTATGTGGAGCACTGAATCTGGAGATGTGAGGCAGGAAAGACCCCGGCCTCAAGGAGGGAGGTCTCCAGGAGGAACACCGTCTCCCTATTTATAAACAGAGTGTCAAGTGTGTCCGGGAGAGTGAGGGATGCCTCGCTATTGACAGCAGAAAAGAGCCAAAGAAGCCTTCCTCCAGAAAGTAGCGTTTAAAGGGAGTCAGATCAGATGGCTTGACTCAGGGTGGGGACAGCCAACCAGGGTGATGTGGTTCAAAAAAATTTTCTCCAGCTCTATGTTTGACAGATTTCACCTAAACCAGCCTTGCTAAATCTCCAGCCGCATGCAATGTGTTTTGTTATAATCTCTCTCTCTTATCTCTCCCTTGCCTTCCTCTCTCATTCTCCTCCCCCAAAGGATGGGAAATCTTCAAAGAAAAAGATGTGTCACAGTAAGTATACAGCCCAAGAAATGGGCCAGATAAATTATTAAAACACATAAAAAGACAGTGAGTCGTGGGGCTGGCAGTCCTTGAGGTGGAATAGCTGCCCCAGCTGGACTATGCACTGGTGGTTTCTAAAGAGTCCCTCCTCTGAGTCTGGACAGCCTAATGCCTCCCCACACAGCCCACCGCTGTGGATTCCCACCCTTGGGCCACGTGTGGGGGTGTCATGTCCTCATAGCAGCAAGATCCCAGGCGCCTGGCAGGCTGGGAAGCACCATGCCCAAGGTGGAGGGGACCACACTGTCTGGACATTTGGGATTTACTTCCCTTAAAACTTGAGCTGGTAACTTGCAGAGTTTTAGTTCTTGCTTTTATCTCTTTTTGAACTGTAAAAAGAAATTCCCAAGGGGGAAGAGAGGGATACTGTTTTCTCATGAAAGAAGAAAGCCATGATCAGTTTAAGGAAGTAAACCAACTTTCTAAGCACTGTGAGAAAGAACGCTTGGCGTCATGCTTTGATTTGTTGTACGGGCATGGCTGGGGTAGGAGTGAGAAAGGTAGCAACTCCGAGTGAATTCCATTTCTATTTGAGAGGGTCCAGATTCAAGAGCCCAAGACCCTACCTGGTGCTACCTGACCCATTGTTCTGCTTTATTCTTTCAATGTCGTACAGCCCAGGTATTCTGACGTTTGGGGCTAGATGACCTTATTGGAGGACAGGGAGGCTGTCCCCTGCACTTTACTGTGAGAATGCCCCCCAGACATTGCCAAATGTCTCCTGCAGAGCAAAATTGCCACATTATATTAACCCATTCATTATAGTGATTGTTCATGCCTATCTTCTGTTTAGTGGAAAACAAGGGTGATTATGAGAGTGGTAATTGTCCGTTTTGCTCTCTGATAAGTATTTTAAATGCCTAAGACACTGCTACTACACGGCACTTAGTATGTATTTCTGGATGGGTCTTCTCTCTACTGGTGGAATATTAGGTTTGCAATGTGTTGGGGCAGCCTGCTGTAATGAAGATGAGCATGAACAATGCAACCAGCAGACTTGGGTTCAGGTCCTAACTGGCTTACTGATTAGCTGTGTTACCTTGGGCAAGTGACATCACCTCTCCCTACCTAGTAGTTTTTTCTTTGAGTCTGCATCAGAAGATGTTATGAAGGCTGTACAAATAGGACAATGACAGGCATAGACTAAGTGCTGGATGAAGAACTGCCGATGTGGCTTTAATTGAAGTACCTACTTGTTAAGAATAGCCTTCGTTTCCTCCTAATAGGATTGAGGTGGGGGTGTTGGGGTTGAAATGGTGGAGCAGGGATGGGGGTGGCAAACTTGTCCTGTGAATGGAAGACACTACAGCATAGAGGCACTTATGGTTCTGGGGGGCCACATTGTCCTCAATGTCCTTTCATTTTTTTTCTTTTTTGGTATTGAATCTTGCTAAACTGCCCCAGGTTGGGCTTGAACCTGTGAACCTCTTGCCTTAGCATCTCTGAGTTCTGGGATTATAGGATGAGACATGTGGATGCTCAGAGCTATGCTGCCATTATAGTAGCCACTTGCTACATGATAAAGATCTCTTACAATGTGCCTGGTCTGGGCTGAGATGTATTTTGAGTGTAAAATATGCCCTTGGCTTTCAAAGAGCGCAAAACAAAATATGACATTTTATGTGTTTAAAGATTATTGTTTTGACATATTGGGTCAAACAAAATGTTAGTATTAATTTCACCTACTTCTTTTTACTATAAAATGTGGCTACTAGAAAATCCAAAATTACACGTGGACACATGATTTTTCTATTGGACAATGGAGCTCTAAGGACAGGCAAAAAAGGCAGAATGGTGTCTCCATTTTACAGAACATGAAACTAAGGCTCACGCAGAATATTCAGCCCTAAGAGCAGAGCTGCTCTGTTCACTGAGCTAGGGAATTTTTTGTTTTGTTTTGCTTTTTTTTTTTTTTCCCACGCCCAGGCTGCCTGATACCAGGGGGAATTTAACACAGGCCCAAGGTGTCCCCAGCAGAGCACACATTCTCTCCGAGAACCACAAAGGTGGGGTGGAACCCCTTGATGTCGCCCTCCTCTCCGCAGAGACCTCCCCAGACAAAACAAACAAGCACTTGGGTCTGGAGAACTGCAGCGGGGAGCGGAAACCAAGAAAGATCAAAGACCCAGCGGTTACCCCCTTCCGGGCCGCGCAGCTTGGCAGCTTGCCCCGACCCCAGGCGGGCACCCACCGGCCCCCGGAGGAGGAGATCTGAGTGATCCGCTGACAACTCGGGGCTGCAGGACACTTGTCGCCTGCAGGAGCGGGCTGGACCCACAATGGCCCGAGATGCGGTGGCGGCGGCGGGGGGGGGGCGTTTCTGTAGGACGAATAAAACACTAGCGAGTCGGAGGAGGAACAAGAGCGGGAAGTAAACGAACACTTTCTGCAGGAGGCAGGTCGTGGGAAGACTGCTAAGAGGCGCCGCTGCAGGAGCGCAGTAGACGTTTGCACCAGAGTCGCTGTGGGCGCCTCGCCTTACCTCAGTTTCCCCACCTGTAAATTGGAGAAGCTGAATCCTTTTCTGCCCGCTTAGAGGAAACACAGAAGAGGGGAAGCACCGCACTGTTAAGGAAGAGAGCGGTTGTTCTGTTGGCCCGAGCCTCGGCACCGGGTCCCCAAATCCGGGCTGGAGAGGTGAATAGCTGCTGGGAGCCCTGCGGGCCCCTCCCGCACCGCGCCAAATCCCACCCCCGGCCGCAGGCCCCTCCCTAGACTCAGCCCCGCCCCGCCAAGGGCCCCGCCCCCGGGAGGCCCCGCCCCCACCCCCGCTGCGGCCCGCCTCGCCTTTGATGCGCCGCGCCCGGCCAATGGGCGCACGGGGAGGCGCGGGGCCGCGGCGGCGGGCAGGGGGCTCGGCGCGCCCGGGCGTCAGTCGGGACGCGGCGACGGCGGCAGGAACGCGTCCCGGCGCCGCCTCGGGGTTTCTCGGTTCCCGGGCTGCTCCTGGAGGAGGAGAGCGAGGCGAGGCGCAGGGCCCGCGGGCCGGGCGCATGGCTTAGGGACGTCCCCGCCCGCCGCGCCCCCAGCATGGGGAAACTTCACTCCAAGCCGGGTCGGTGCCCCCGCTGCGCGCGCCGCGACCCCGGCCCGCGACCCCGCACCGCGTCGCTAACTCTCTCCCTCTCCTTTCTTTCCGGCTCCCGCCGCCGCCGCCGCCGCGCGCGATGTGCCTGCAGCCGCCGTGTGCAAGCGCAGGGAGAGCCCGGAAGGTAGGGGCGCGCGGGGCCATTGGGGAAGGATGGGGAGGCACCCGGGCGGCAGTCGCAGGGCCCAGCCCGCAGGGTTTAGCTACCGGCACCACCCCAACCCCAACTCCTGCGACCAGACCCCCCAGCCGGCTGCCTGAGCGGTCCTCGCCCTTCCTGCGTGCCTCCTCCCCCTCCCCGAGGTCCTGGGCTCCCACGTCTGACCCTAGCCCCTCCCCCTCCTGCGTCCCCGCCTCTGCGTCCACTCTTCACACCCCAAGTCCCTTACCCCAAGATCTTGCACCCCTTTATCTGGTCCTAGCCCCTTCTCTCGGGATCTGGGTTCCAGAGCCCAAGGCGCCCCTTCTCCTGACCTCAGCCCTCTTTTCCGCAGTTGGAGCCTCCCGTATTTCCTCTTCTGATCCCCGGGCCCTCCTCCCCTCTTTTGATCCGTCCGCTTGAGGTTTCAGTGAATCCCCTCTCCCGAGGACCCGCTCCCTTGGAGTTACCCCAGCTCTTGAACCTCTGAATGCCTTTGCTGGGTTCTCTGCCGCGCCCACTCCTTTGCTCCCTTGGGGTAACTTTCTTCATGCTGACTGGCAGGAGGCCGTACTCAGGGGCCTCTTGTCATCCTGCCCCAGGTGACAGCTTTGCGGTGAGCGCTGCCTGGGCTCGGAAAGGCATCGAAGAGTGGATCGGGAGGCAGCGCTGCCCCAGCGGCCTCTCGGGACCCCGGCAGCTGCGGTTGGCAGGCACCGTTGGTCGAGGCACCCGGGTACGGTCCCTACCCTGTCCCACCGCTCACCCCTTTCAGCCTCAGAGATAGATCTCCACATCTCAACTTTTAGCACCCTCTTAGCACAGCACCTAGGTCCCAAAATCCTTCTCAGCTGCCCTTGCCCCTCTAGCATGACCCTGTGCCCTCCTGCTTTGGGGAACCTTGGAGGTCAGGCAGGCACCTGTCTCCTATCCAGTTGGGGGCAGAGGGCTGCTTGGGGAGAGTGTCCTAGGTGAGGAGGTGCCACAGGTCCAGTTGATGGGGAAGGATTGATGGGATTTGGGGGCCTGCTCAGACTTCCACCTAGTTTCTGTGGCCAGCAGTCAATGCCCCCTCCTCAGGGGTGGGTAGGAATTGGAGTTATTGGTTCTAGGGAGACAGGGGAGGCCCTAGGGGTATCTTGGTGTATCTTGTGGCCACCGCCACACCCCAGGGTGTGAGTGTCTGTGACTTTCATCAGTGCCATCTGCCATCAGTGGAGAGTAAGGGGCCACAGAGACCCAGCAGTGTCCTTAGCATGGTCCGCAGGAGAGAAAAGGCCTAGTCTACCGTAGCCCAGGTGTGAGCCTGTGCCTTTAGCCAGCAGCTCCCTAAGGTTTGGACTTGTTCCTGGAGGAGCAGTGAGTGTGACGTGAATGAGTGCAGCCCCAGCTCCTGGCCTGGGGCTGGTGTTCACAGATGTCCTATGAGCTCCACAACTCTGCACAGGGCTTTCAGATGGTCTGCGTGGAACTCTCCCAAGTTGAGGATCAAAGGATGAATCAACTTTTTGATGTGACATTAAATTTTTTTTTTTTTTAACGTAGAGAGGAAGAGACTGAGTCTCAGGTCTGGTTAGTTCTCTGGTCCTGCCATGGTTGAGGAGAGCCCGGTGGAGACTTAGATGTGTGTGGGTTTGGATGGTGGGTCCTGGCAGCTAGGTCGTAAGGGCGTGTGCTAGGGGTGGGCTCGTCCACTCGTGCAGCATCTTCTGTATCCTGAAGAAGTACCCCTTTCCCCTCCTCATCTTCTTCCTCCTCTTGCTCCTTCTCTTTCACCTCATTCCCTTCCTTCTCCTCTTCTTTTCCCCCTCCTCCTCTACATGTCCTGGCTGGGGGCTTTCTCTTTTCCAGTCCTCTCTTGGCTGGGTGGAATTGGAGCTGGAAGCCCCTAGTGAAGGTCAGACCTTGGTGGGTAGGGAGCATTGCAGTCCAGCCCATTAACAACAGAACTACAAACTTCTCTTTCTTCCCCCACCATCTCTAGTTTTTCATCTACTTATTTATTTAAAGGCCAATGAAAATGATCCAGTTTAGCCATATGAACAAATGCGTTTGTAGCTCAAGAAAGAGGCCAACTGAGTGGATTTCCATTAATCAAGTTTTGGGGTTTTTAGCCTGTTTATTTTTACAAAGTATTCCTGCAGAATGACATTTATTTGCAGTCCCTCCTTTTTTTTTTTTTTTTCTCTTTCTTAAACTGCCAGGCAGCTTTTGCTCCATGCTAGAGGGGAAACTTGAAATACAGCGAGGGCTTACTTCAATTGACTTTTATCTTCAAAGCCATAACAAATGTTGCCCGCATGTTTTTGGTGGGTCTCCTTGGCATCCAGTCTGAGAGGACGGGCTGGGGGGAGGAAAGGAGAGGAAAACAAAAGTCTGTCGTTTTTAATTAAATAGTAGTGTTCCCAGCAAGAGGAATGCAAGCCAGTAAAAGTTGCCATTGGGGGAAATGAGGGAGGGTGGGGAGGGGGCCCCAGCTTAAGTCTGTGGCTTTGGTGAAGTCATGGAATTTTGTTGCCTGGTTTCTTCCTCCAGCTGAGGACAGCATGGGATGGTGCTTGTCCCCCTCCTCCCTCACCCCCTCTCTCAGAGAAACACTGAGGGGTCATTAATATTTGTTCAAAGTACTTTTGAAGATGTGAGGCATAGAGCCATCGGCATGACATGTGTCGGGTGACTGGAGGGTGGGCCCAGCCATCAGAGACGTTAAGAAGGCGGGGATCTCTGCCTCCTTGGGAGTTATTCTTAATAGCTAGGCCTGAATGTCTGGCTTCTCACCTGCCTTGGTCCAGATGGCTCAGCTTCTGAATCTGCAGAGGTAGGGAAGTCGAGGCTACCCTGGGAGATGGTCATGGTGAGCCTAAGATGTGGGGAGCCTGGGAGGCATTTTTAGGTGATTCCTGGAGGAATATTTTTAATTTTAATAGCTACCTATTTTTTTAATCAGAAAAAAATAAGCAATCAAACTTATGATTTTATAGATATGGTTGCTTAGGATGAAGCCAAGTTAAAACAAATAGTGTAAAGTTGATTCCGAGAAAAATACTGAGTACAAGTGGTCAGCATTGTAAATGTGAGACTGGGTGTCCAAATGTGGGAACACCTAGGGACAATAGTGGACTCTCTTCATCCCTGTTTCGTTTCCTGAGTGTTGCCAACACTGGAAGAGTGGTTGGCAGGTTCTGCTGTGATATCATCAGCATGTAGGAGGGTGTGGGCTCCAAAGTCTGCTGGTTTCCAGGGCTGGCCATGTCCCCCAGCCAGCTCTAGCCTGTTTCCGAGATGGCCTCTGTGTCTACTCCACCTGGCCTGTCACCAAGTGGTTCGGGATACATTAATGGCTTATCTAAGTAACATTATTACTATTGCAGTGACAGCTACTATTTATTAAGTGCCTGTGTATGTCAAGCACTTTGCTTACATTATCTTAATCTCCCTGTAACCCTCTGGAGTTGCCTGCCAGCTGGTGTGGACTGAGTTTCTCTCCCTTCCCGGAGCACTTTCTAGGAGAGAGGAAGTCGTGTGTGGTGAAGCTCTGTGCCAGAATATGATTTGGGAGGGCATGCCTTCACTCAAGGGGGGAGGTGCCAGCTAGCTGGTGAGCATGTACAGATGAGCTGTGGTGATGCAGGCAAAAGTGGGAGGGGCCGTTGCTCTGTCCCCTGTCCCTGTGGATCTGAGGAGCTCTATGAATGTTCAGGATGGGTTCCCATTGCATGCAAGTCCTGGGGTGTGAGAGGGTAACCATATGCTGCTGATGTAAGCCTGCCCTCCTAACTATAGAAATCTTTGAGGTCAGTCTTGGTTATAGTGGCTTGTCACTTGTGCAAGCCACTTTGGCTTTGTGTACCTTAATTAGCTCTTCTGCAAAACGGATATGTTATTGTTTTTATTCCTAGCAGAGTTATAACATAACTTCAAAAAGAACCTGGGTGAAGATGGAGGTGCATAAAAAGGGATTATGAAACCATAGCTATCTGTCCCCCTTACTTGGAGGGACCCAGGCTAAGGCCTGGGCTTTTGCCCCTTCTATGACTGCATAATGAAGTCCAAGGGCACGTGAGCTCACAGGAGAAAAATAATGGGAAATGGGGAGGATATAAGAATTCTGAAAGAACAATAGACTAAGACATGCACAAGCCAGAGGACCATGTGGTACACAGAAAAAGTGAAATAAGCATAATCATATCAAAGATATAATGGAGTATGTTGGAAACATATACCAGCAACAGACACTTTTTTGGAAGAGAAAGCCAATTGAAAAAAATTGGGTTTGGGAGATGCAATGGGTGAATACAACATTTTAACAGATGATTTTTTTTTTTTTTGAGACAGGGTCTCGCTATGCATTTCAGAATTGTCTTGGGCTCACTTTGTAGCCCAGGTTCACTTTGAACTCACAGAGATCCACCTGCCTCAGCCTCCCGAGTGCTGAGATTACAGGAGTGTGCCACCACGTCTGATTTAACAGATGATAGACTGGCAGGATGAACTCAGGTGTTGGACAGGCCAATATGGTAATGCAGAACTTCTGCGCCTCTGTACTTGCCCACATAGTGTGTGTGTATCTGCATGTGTGAATATGCACAACCAGGTTTAAAACACTGCCCCCCCCCCGACTCTTTGACCCTTTTGTTCTTTTACAGTGGAGCTGCCTGCAGAAATACGCTGTGAACTGCAGGCAGCCAAGCCTGCCCCTAGATCGAAGGCAGCTGCCAGGTGGTTTGGTAATTTGATTAGGGGCACCTAGCACATTTTGATATTTACGGAAGATTAGGAAGGTGCAGGCTTGGTCAGAGCCCATGGGGATGTGCGGGATTGGGTGATGAGGTGGGAGGCTGGCCCAGCTGCTGCCCGAGTGCTGAATTCCAGGGGAATTACCCTTGAATGATACCACTTGGCACAATTAAAAGGCCCCATGTCTTCACCATATGGAAAGTGTTAGGCCTCCTTACGTGGTTTCAAAGCTATGTGCTGGGAGGTGGACTTGACATTTGAGGTAGAACATAAATTAAGTACTTGTTGTTTCAGAATTAAAAGATGATTTGCTCTGCGGCCGGTGGAAGACATAGTGTGGAGGAGTTGGGCAGAGGTTCTGCTCCGCCATGAGCACCCAAGGGCAGCTTTGAGACCCAACTTTGCTTTCTTTTACCCTGGGGAATGGAGAGGAGAGGCTTGGAAAGCCGTCAAGAGCCGGTGGGCTGCTGGCTTCTTACAGGTCTGGGTCCATCAGGCTGGTGATGGTGCTGTGATGTACCTTTACAATGTAGGTGCCAGTAGAAGATTCAAGGACTCCTTTGTCTTTTTCTCTCCTAGGAGCCCCTGAGCCAGGCCACATATGTGTGTTGGTCCCCAGAAGTCAGGAATATTCCTCTGCATACATGTTTTGTCAGAAACCCAGGGAAAATCAACTCCAGGAGGCATCCACTGTGTGCCCTGTGGGGACTTAGAATGTGGGGATGTTCTTCCCTTTATGTGTATATGGGAGTGTCAAAAGTGGGGAGAGAAGGTGAGCTGGGAAAGAATCAGCCACCTGTGGTGTCCCCAAGACACATAGTAGGCACTCACCATATATTGAATGAGTGTAGTAAGCAAGGAATAACAGAAATTAGATTAAGTCACTGTCTCTGCCTTTTTCTCTGACTGGCTTCTCCTCCTTATTCCTGCTTCCCAGTTCCATCTGAGATCTCTCTATCCTGAGTGGAAGAGAACAAGACTTTTTTTTTTTTTTGGCACTCAGCTTAATTGATTAACTAGGGAATTACTAATTAATAATGAATAACAACTCATTCTCAATAATAGTTCCCTAACTTCCAGGCACTGGGGATATAGTAAAGAGTAGGAGATATGTGTCCACTGTCCTCTTGTGGCTTTCAGCATAAGAAATGAAGGGCATCAAGGCACCAAGAAGCAGCCAGTGCAGAGACATTTGCTTAGAAATGATGCTCTGGGCAGGCAGTGTGGGAGCAGTGAGGACCATGCTCACCGCTGACCTTGGAAGAGGGATGGGTGGGTTTGTTGGGAGGCTTCTGTGTGGGATTGGGCTGGGTGGAAATCATTCCTTGTGCTTTTCTTCCTGGAAAGCTGTGCCTGTGGGCAGCTCTGAGTTACCTGTCCCTCTGCACGGTATATGGGTTGGAAGCAGATCCAGCCGCCAGCATACTCCATGTAGCTGGTTAACATTATTGACAGTATATGGTGACTGGGGACATCATTCCAACTGCTTGAATGGCCTAGTGGTCCCTGTAGTTGTGTCAGAAGAGGTCAGCTATAGGGCCAGAAGCTCAGTTGTGGAGAGCATGGTGGACTGAGGGTTGAGACTGGCTGCTGACAGAGGAAGGCACCTCAAAAGCCAGGGGGCAGGAGGTAGTAACAGCTGAGCCCAGAGGGAACCAACACATCCTGCCCTGGAACTGCAGAGCATGTGTGCCTGAGAGAGGAGGTTTCTTTGCCTGGGCTTACCACACTCAGAAGGGACATACGAAGTGACCCTTCATTCAGGGGGACAGTGTAGTGACACAGGTGAGTCAGGGAGCCCAGAATCCTCTCAGCCCAGGATTCCTGCAGCCTCATTCAACTGTCATGGATTCACAGTCACTTTGGTTTAGATATGTGGAATTTTTAGGTTGCTTCTTGGATTTCAAGACAGGCACTTCTGCTACTACCTCCCTGATTTCTCTGTCTGTCTGTCTGTCTGCCTCTCTCATCATTCCTTTTGCAACTCTGGTCTCTCCCAGACATTCTTTTTCCTTCTCTATCCCTCTTGCCAAGGAAGGAAAAATTCACTCTTACAAAGTCTCTGCCATTCTATCTGAGGGAAAACTGAGGCAGAAGCCCAGAATATCCTGGAAGAAATGCCAGAGAGAGCTGAAGGCCTCAGTTGTTGAATCTGGAAGGAGGGCTTTGATGTCACCCTGCTCCGTTTATTCTGGGCCGCTGCCTGCTTCTTTATGGCTTCAGACTCTGCATGAAGAATGGCCGGTTTCCTTCAGGGGCTGGACCAAAGGCCCGCGCGCTCCCCGAAGGGTAGCCCGAAGATGTCGCCACCCCTGCCAAGCCCAGGTGGGGTGGGGGCCTTTTCTAAATACACACTCCAGAGACATAAGTAATTCTTTGATAGCTTCCCAGGCAAGCGGAGGAGCTGTTTATCCCTGTGGGCACCAGTCACGGGGCTTGTGGAGGAAAGCCTCGCGTCCCTCTGCTGAAGTCATCCTCGGCCTCAGCGGCGGCATGCATAAACTCTGCCCACCAGCCTAGGCGGGTCCTGGGGGTGCGTGTGTGTATTTTGAGGACTTTAAAAAGTCAGTCTCGGCTTTGCATTCCTTGCTCGCAGAGCTACGTGGACTGTGGTGAGCGTGCAGGGCCTTGCGTGTGACTGATGCCTTTTGAGGGACCCTCCCACGTCTGCACAGAAGATTCTGTAGCTGAGAGGCAGGTTGGAATGATTCTGCTTCAGCCCCTGTCCATGGAGTGCATTTATCCAGACCTTCAGGCAGCTGCAACACATGTTGAGTGCTCACTTGATGCCAGGGATACATTTATTCTGAGCAGAGAGCACAGGCTTTGTTTTCATGGGACTTACCATCTCATAGGAAGAGATAAATATTTTTAAAAAATAAATTGTACAGTTTAAGTAGTGATATGTTCCTACAATTTTTTTCAATTTTTGTTTTTCAATTTTTTTCAAAAAAATTTTTTTTCAACTTTTTTTAAATTGGTACCAGGGATCGAACTCACAATGGTGTGCTTGCAAGGCAGGCGCTTAAGCCACTGAGCTAAACCCCCAGCCCTGATATGTTCCTACAAAAATGTACTGGATGATTTTTGAGGCACTGGACATCATTTGTGTGGTTCTTCACGCTACAAATGTTTAAACTGCCTTCATTATGCCAAGCACTGTGCTTAGGGTATTATGGGAACTATGAGGAATAGGACATTGTTCTTATATCATGGAATTTAGTGTGAGTGGAACTAAACTCTTGTCATTGCCTCTGTCTACTTTTCTTCTCTTATTGCATTGGTTCGAGTGTTCTATATACTCTGTTTAATAGTGATTAAGGCCAGGCGTGGTAGTGCACACCTGTCATCCCAGCTCTCAGGAGGCAGAGGCAGGAGGATCATTGGAGTTCAAGGCCAGCCTGGGTTACAAAATGAGCTCAAGTCCAGCCTGAAGTGCATAGTGAGACCCTGTCTCAAAAAAAAAAATGATTAAGTGTCATGTGTGTTATTTATGTGGTTAAGAAAAACTTGCTTCCATGACTGGCTTCCTAAGAATTATAAAGTCAGTAATAATTAGTGAATTTTATCAAATGCTATTGGGCTGTTGATGGCTTGAATCATTCTGTGATGGTATGATATATAGTTTGTATGTATGTTTTTCATTGTAGATTACCTAGTTTTCAATTTCTTTACATTCCTAAAGTAAATATCTTTTTGCAATGATAGATTATAAAGCTGACCATCTATAATGCATATCTAACAGTTCAACCAACCAAAAATTGAAAATATTAAAAAAAATGTCTGTGTTGAGCATGCACAGACTTTTTCTTGTCATTACTCCCTAGATGATATAGTTCAACAACTAGTTACATAACACATTGTTTTACAAATGATAAGTAATGTAGAGATAATTTAAAGGCTATAGGAGGATGCTTGTAGGTTATATGCAAATGCTGAACCTTGTTATGTAAGGGACTTGTCATTTGTGAATTTTGGTATCCATAGGCGGTCCTGAAACCAATCCCCTGTGGATACCAAGGCATCACTGTGCTCTTTTAAAATGTGGCTGTATTTGATATGTAAATGTTTTGCTTTGGATCTCTGCATGTATGTTTGTTCATTAGATTGGCTCGTGGTTTGGGAAGATAGACACTGAGCAATGAAGACAATGTTAGTGGGAAGGTCGAGGGACACACGGTCTAGATCAGAGAGTACCAACTGGTGTAGGGTAGGGGAAGGGTCAAAGGTGGTCTTGGGGGAAATGCAGTGTAAGCTCAAACCCAGAGTTGGAGGTTGGAGGAAGGGGAGTGTATTACGATAATGTCCGTGTTTGGTACATGGACCCGCAGTGGGAGGAAAAGGCCTGTAGCAAAGAGGGCAGTTCATTTGAGATCAAGACCAAGGTCCAGGCATGGGCCTAGCAGCCTTCCTAGTTGTGTTCTGGGCCTTGGGCTTCTTCCAGAGGGAAGATAAGTGGTGGGTCTGTGTGAGAGGCCCTGTGTGACTTTTCATAAGGGAGAGGGGGATATGTAGATGGGCTCTCAGTTGTAAAAATGCTTTGGGGGATAAAGAGGAATCAGTGACAGACTATATTCTCTAGGCGCAGTGAGATTCTGGAAGTCTGCATTGGCTTGGGCAGAATGCTTGTTTCTCTGGGTGTCATCCAAGGACCCTTGAGGAGGTTGTAGGCAGGCAGGGGACCAGGAGAAATAGAAGTGGATATGAGGTCAAAGAGCAGGGACTGTGGAGGCCAGCATCTTGGGCTCCAGTCCTAGCTGTTCCATCTTCTAACTGTGGGACCCTGGACACTGACAGCCCTCTGTGTCTACCAGGGGTGCAGCTGGAAATGGATGCACTGTACAGCCCACTTGTTACAACAAACTAGTAGATGGTTAAATGAGAGAACTCTGAAGCTCTGAGAGCGTGAACAGGATAGGGAGTCCTCACTTGGTGTTGAGGCATCCGGGCCCAGCCACAGTGGGAAGCAGTTACCTATCCCAGGGTAGAAGGGCCGGGTGGAAGGAATGTTGCTGATCCTTGCAGGAGCTACAGCTGAGGCACAGGTGGCCAGACAGAGCCCTTATGTACAGAAGATTAACCAGAGTTGGAGCTGTGGTGCTGCAGTGGTGATGGGTGGGGAAAAACACCCCACCTTCTCTCTTCCCCACCCTCTGGGCTCTTGCCAGGACCCCTCCTTGGCTGACTGCAGAAGTTGACAGGCAGGGAACCTCTGGGGTTTGGTGTTCTGAGGTTGGCTTCCTGGGGTACAGAGCAGCACAGAGAAGGGGAAGGAAATGATGGAGGCACAGATGGCAATAGATGAGTCATCTCTGGGCCTCAGTTTCTGCATCTGGATAGTGAGGATAATAATATTACCTTCCACCTTATGGTGGTTGTGAGGAGTCCCATTGGGAAATGATTGTAACTCCCTGGCACATAGTAAGTGCTCGTGCAAGGTAGCTATTGGAGATGTTCAGCCACAAGGCAGTCACAGGGCTGTGGAGACTGTGGGGGGTGGGGATTTTGGAAGGAGATGGCACATGCATGGAGCTTTGAGCATTGCTAAGACTGAGATCAGTGATCCACATAGACCAGAGAGATTATGTCATGACTGCAGCAAGATACAGCAAGATGCTAACAAACATGGTACCTGGAGTGCCTTGGGAATATGTGCCCTGCCTCAAGGGGACAAGGCCACCCAGCCCCAGCTGACTATTGCTGATAGGCATCTGGATTTTTATGCAAAGCCTTCATAATTTAAAAAATTGTCATCCAGTTAGGATTGCTGATTGAGACCTTAGAATTTTGGTGGTGGTGGTAGTGATGGGTATCATGTGTGAGTGACAGTGGGAGGCACGGCGGAGTACAACACAGTCCAGCCTTGTGTGTAATGCTGTACCTGCATTCTCTCATTGAATCCTTGCAACTGCCTCCTGGACTACTTTCCATCGTAGAGATGAGGAAACAGGCTAACTGTTCAGCCAGTCGAGCTGGTCCAGGCTGACTCAGGACAGAGGGTACAGCACTAGCTGAGGCTCAGTGCTATGGAGCTGTGACAGAGAATTTCAGTCTGGCTGGAGAACCATGTGGAAGGACAGGTGGGGTAAATATGGTGAAGACATGCTTTGAGCTAGCAGGTGCCTAGAAAAGTACCAGAACTGTGATGGAGCTAGCAGAGTCCCACTGTCTGAGTCTAAGCCTCAGGTGCGTAATAGTTCTTGGATCCTCAGTCTTCCCATCTGTGGAATGGATGCAGTGATAGTCCCTACCTTGGGGAGGTAGGGTAAAATAAGCTCATTTCCACAAATTGGGAAATAAAGCAGATCTGGTCCCTCTCCTTGCAGCTTTCTTATGTTGTTTACTAGTGATTGCCCAAAGTGTGCTGAGTGTGTGACCAGTGTGCCAAATATAATGCAGGAAAATAACAAGGGTAGTGGAGATTGGAGGAGATTCTACTTTGGACTGGGGAGTGATGCTGAAGTTATTCAGATCCAAAGAATAAGTAGGAGATGGCCAGCCAATAAAGGGTTTGGTGAGAGCCTTCCTGGCCCAGGTTGTGGGAAGTGAAAAGGCCAGGGGCATGCATGACTGGTACACAGAGTCCCTGCTTCATCTCTGGTGTCTGATTCAGGACCAGACTCTTTGCCTCTAAGGTGTCAGGGCGGGAATCTGAGATCTGGCAGAGGGATGGGCAGTGCCTTTTGGGGTGGGTGGAACTGCTCTGTGTTGCAACCCATGGAGAAGCCTATGTCTACTGCTGCAAACCTTTTGTGACTCCAGTTTCTCTTCTTTCTGGCAAGGTGGGAAAAGGAGGGGGAAGACTTCAGTCCCCAGAAATAGTGTCATCCTGGAGCTGATTGGCTGGCTGCACTTGGGTTACCTGAGCCTTGAGTATGGAACTAGGGGCCCAGTGAGGGTGAGGCAGTTGCATAAAGGACCCTTGTTAGCAAGATGGGCCTGTGTCCCCTCAGGTGAGGGCTGGGCTGGGCTTCAGCCTCCCAGGTGGGCTCCTGCTGAAGATTTTTCTAGCTCAGAAGGCTGCATGGACTGGGGCCCCTAGAGAGGCCTCTGCTTGCAGTATCTCCACTGAGTAGGTTTGGGACATTGCTGAGGGCCACTATGCCTACTCTGTGCCTCTCTTCCTATGTAACAGGGTAGTTTTTGACCTTGTCTTTGTTATTTTGCCCTTCTTCCAGGGGTCTAGATAGACTGCAAAAGCAAAAGAATGATGTAAGAAAACTCCTGCAAGCCAAGAACAGAGTGCTTCCTCAGAAAGTGCTGGGGGCTTTCTCTTTGCACTCCCCTCTCCTGGGAAATCAGAGAAGTACACTGATTCAGTTCTTGGCATGGGCCTCCTGTCCTGCTGTTGTGTGACTGCAGGCTTGGTACGCCTTTAACTACTGTCTGTGTGCACAGCCCATAGGACTCAGAAGGATGTGCTCTCTGCTGAGTGCCTGCCGCTGCTACACACTCAGTCTTCACAACACCCTGATCAAGTAGGTGTTGCTAGATTGCACATTTTACCTATGGGTAAACTGACACATTAAAGAAGTCTGTTACCTTGCCCAAGGACACTTGACTTGGAGGTGACTACAGCTTGCTTACTCAATTTAGTGACCAGAGTTTATAAAAATGAGGAAGAAAAGAATAAAAGTGTGAGAATAATCTTACTTAGAGTAAGAAAATATTATTTTGTGTTACTTTTTGTATTACTAGAAACACACATATATATTTATACCCAAAACCATATGGACAGAAGGTCACTATAAAATGTAATTCTTACTTCAAGTCATGGTGTTTGTTCACTAGAAATAGTTAAATGAGAGGACATCCAGAGCTTCCAGAGAGTGAGCAGAATGGGGAGCCCTCAGGAGGTGTTGAGGGGCCCAGGCCTAGCCACAGTGGGAAGCAGTTACCCTCTGTGAGTACAGGCTCTGAGATGAAATGTCTAATTCCAAGTCCTACTTCCACTTCTCATTAGTTGTGTGACCTTGGGCAAATTCCCTAACTTCTCTGTGCCTTTATTTTCTTTCTTGGCTTTAGAGCCATTTGGCTTATTGATTTTTTTTTTTTCCCCACCAAGGAAGATTTTCCTAGGACTGCAGTGGGTCCTTTCCTTTTCTGCTAACCACTGCACTTGCTTAGGGGATAAAAGAGAATGAGTCCCTTGCGGGCCCTGTGGCTTCATGCCTGAGAAGCCACCCTCTGAGCCTGAACCACAGTGGTACCTGTATCCCAGGAGAAAGACGTGGCTGAGTCTTTTCTCTTGAGCCTAGGAGTAGCCCAGCTTGGCTGTAGGGGCCTCTACTGGCCTTTGCCTCATCCTTGAGGACATATGCTAAGTAGAGAAGGGCTTTATTTCTGTTCAACGAAAGAAAAGTCTAAAATGTAATGACTGGGTCAGTTTGTGATTTGCCAGGATAATGCAGCTCGGGCAGAGTGTGGCAGGACGACTTCTCTGTGGCTCTGTTGGCCTCGCTGAAGTGGTCTGTCTGCAGTAGCCATACTGGGTGATGTGTCCGGGACAGGTGGCTTCACTTATGGCTAACTTGGGCTCCCCTGGATTTTGATCATCTCAGATGGTCAGAATCCCATTGTGGCTGCATCCATAAGAGCGCAAAAAGGCACCTTCCAGGCCTTCTGAAGGTTTATGCCACTGTATTCTCTTGGGAGCAAGTCGCAAGTCATTTAGGCGAAGGGGTTACACTGGGTGTAAATACTGGGGTGTGGGATTCATTTGGAGCGATCAACAGAGAGAATGTGGTTTAGAGAGTAGCCACTGAGAAGCAGAGATTAAAAAAATACTGAAAGGAAAGGTGTCCATGGGACCACACTGGAGTGTGGTCATGGTTTGATTTGGCAGGAGCGATCTTGTTGAGGTGACAGCAGAGGCAAGACTACAGTGAGTCAGGCAAGGACTGAGAAATATTTACATGTCAGCAGAAGCACATGCTGTTAATAACATTCATGGCTGTTTTATTGGAAGACAGATTGGTGGCAACTCAAATGCCCATCACGAGCAGACAGGTTCATAAGCAGTGGTGTGGCCATTTCATGGGTTCCTGCTCCTGGTAAAAGCAAGATGAGCTGGCAGGAAGAGAACCAAGAAAAGCTGCCAAATAAAGGAAGAACATAATTGTGTGGAGACTGTGAGCCTGCTCCATGCATAGTTGGTTCTCTGTATGCCTGTTCTGTGAGTAAAGTCAGTTCTGTATCTGTGAGTTTCACATCTGCAGAGTCAATCAGCTCTAACTGAAAATACTAAAAAAGAAAATTTGAACTTGTGCTCCTTTTGCTTGTCATTCCCTCACTGACACAGTGTAACACCTATTTACATAGTATTTGTATCCTGTTAGGTATTACGCATCATCCAGAGATGATTTAAAGTGTACAACCGTGTGTGTGTAGGTTGTATGTAAATACTACTCCGTGTTATATCAGGGACTTTGAGCAACTTCCGGGTCTGGCGTCTGCAGGGTTCCAGGAACCAGTTCCCCTGCATATCCAGAGGGACAACTGTATACAAAAGTCTTTTCAGGCCAGTGTCACTGTATACTTGCAGATGCACAGAGAAAGGTCCGGAAGGATGTCCTGTCAAAGATCAGGGTGAAGACTTTTACTTTTCATATTACGCGTTTCCACATACTTGACTTTAGAAAAATGAGCATGTGTTCGTTTTGGGGCTTTTTCAAAAAGCCAGAACATTTAAAATGAGAATGAAGGGTGAGGAGCTAGGCCAGGTTAATGGTGGTAGAATAAGCATATCTGGAATGGGTGGAGAGAGGAGACAGATGCTGGAGTGTGGCCCAGGGACCAGTAGCCTCTTGGGAGTTGTTTGCCACAGTCTTTGGTTTCCTTGCTCCCTGTCTTTTGAGTCAGAAGTTCCCTGTACTGAGGGACAACTGTGCAGACTGGACTTGAAGATGAGGTGACAGGACCATACAGCAGTGGGGAGGGTAGAGGAGGGCATCACACCTCCCATTTATAGAACCATAAGGACCCGAAGGGGGGCCCTGCAGAGAACCCAGCCTTATTTCCGCCTGGCAACAAGCTCTTGGTCGCTAGCTCTCCCTCTTTTTGTTTCCCCATCCATGGTGATGGCTTCTTAAACCTCTGCATATATTAGAACTTCACTGACACTGATTGATACCTGGCCTGTCCTCTTCAAAAGGCTGCCTGGTTTCTCCTTTTAGAACGGGAAGGGAGAAGGATGTTAAAAGGACAAATAGATTGTGTGGTGCATTGAACCTTCCTGAGGGTAGACAGTTCCTGGTCTACACTGGGCAGTCTAGAGCTGTTAGCCTCATTGGCCACTGTGTACTGGGAAGATGAACGTTGCCACTAATAAACTGAATTTGAAAATAGGTTTTATTTGGATAAATTGATGTGTGAATTTCAATAGCCACCTGAAGCTGGCATCTACTACATTGATTAGACCAACTCCAGACTCTTAGAAGAGCAAGGGCCACTGTGGCTCAGGTGGGACTCTACCCTGGGTGGTGTTGAAGGCATATTCACAGCACATGGTGGTAGAAAGAATGGTCTTCACCTTGTCCCCAAGGAAGCACTGGCTCAGTTCTCCTTGGGACCTGTTGAGGCCACATCTTGGGTGCAAGCCTCTGTTCAAGTCAGAGAGAAGCAACCCTGGCTGGCTGTTGCCACCACAGTCATGGTAGGAAATGATCATGGCCTTTCTTCTAGATGGGTAGATTGGTGCACTGGCTCCTGATGTCTTAAATTGAGGCTTCTTAACCCTGGAGATTTTGCTTGGTAACTGCTGGCGTTGTTCCTGGGTGAGGACTTGTGCCTTTGGCTCTCAGCTGGGCTCTGGAAGGCACAACATGTGCCGGGGCTGGAGGCGGCAACCCAGAACAGAGCCAGGCTCATCCTGCCAGTGTTTATCTGAGGCTTCATGGTTTGCAAGGGCTTCCTCACAGCGATCTGTCAATTAGCTGATGTTTGCAGCAACTTGGCCAGAGTTGCTGCAAACTGTGGGGAAACTGAGGTCAGAACACAAAGTCCATGGGGCAAGCTCTTTGTGGCCCACCCGCACCACCTCAGGGCCACTTATACTGTTTGGTGCATGACAGATGCTTAGAGAACATTTGCCAAGAGGGTGAAACCAGAGCACCTAGCAGCTTGGGCAGAGGGCACAGAGCTACAGAGGGACAGAGCTCTTTACCCAGAGCTTCTCTGCTCTGCACCTTTGAAAGGAGCTTCTGCTTGCTTCTCCTGCTCTACAGAAAGGGCCTCATGATTTTGGTGTGAATTAATTCATACACATGATAAATGAATAAATAGCAAATCCAAATTGGTCATAAAGGCTGTGCAATGCACAGATAGCCTTACTCTCCTCCAGAGGTGTCTGCTATTTTAGCTCCCTCAAGGTGCCTCCAGCCTTTGTGTTTGTGCATTCTCACTCCCTGGAGGGTTAGTAGAGTCTTCTCAGCCTTCATAAGACTGAGGAGGGTTGGTATTTGTATGGTAACTGAGTAACGCACTTCAGATGTACAATTACTAGAAAGTGACAGAGACTTTGTTTTATCATAAGCTGCATGTTGTACATCTGGTTCCACACCTTGTTTTTTAAGTTAACAGTGTATCTTGGAAATATTCCACGTTGGTACAGATGATCACTGTTGTTCATGGCTATCCAGCCTTTCCTTATAAAGATGGGCCATAATTTATTGCACTGATCTCCTCTTTTGTTGGGCATTTGTATCATTTATGGCCTTTTGCCTGAAGTTGGCTTTAGATCAGTGGTGTGTGTTTCTGTAGTTATGCTTTTCCTCTACCGCCTTGATACATCGAGTGCGTACCCTGATGCGATCTCCAGGCATTGCTCTACTGCTTTTCTGCCAAAATCAAGTTTCTCCTGCTGGTTTGTAGCTTTGAAGGCAGCTTCAGGGAACTTGTGGGTGAGTTGTTGCAACCCTTCATTTTCTGGAGTTGTGAGAACCCTTTGGGTTCCAAACCTTTCTCAGTTGTTTCATTCCAAGGTGTTACTGGCCCGTGTAACCAGGGAGTTGACTTCAGGTGCACCTAAATCTAGAGCTCAGACTATTTCGGCACAGTGACTTGTGAATTCAACTCTGGTTTCTTTTGGGTGAGCTTCATTCTTAGGCAGATTCTGTCCAGGTACTGGTAGTTTGGCACTCAGCAGTCCAGACCTCTGTCTATAGCTGGAAGAGAAGTTTCCCACAAAATCCCAGGCTACTCTTTTGTTGTTTTGGGGGGAAGCACTCCTTGCTACTGCATCTGGAAAGAGTCTGGGTATGTTTATCACCTCCTCCATGTGGTCCACCTGGCTCACAGCCTTGCTTTCTAGCGTCTAGCCTTTCCATGATGATATTAAGTTGGTAATTCTTAACCTTCAGGTATTGGTAACAAGACCCTTGGGAATCTGCTGACTTGGATGGTGTCTCCCTCCTCAGATCAATGCCCTTACACCCTTAACTGCAGTTTCAGGTTGTCCCTAGTGTCCCTTCCCCCAACCCTGTCATCTGTGTCTTCTCTCAGATCATGGGTTACAGGGCTTTGGACGTGGGCTTCAGACCTGGGTTTCTACTGAACAGTATTAGCCTGGACTCTTAAGTTTCCTGACCTGTAAAACGGGGAGCAGAATACCCACTTTGGGGTGACTTTGGATAAAACAAAATATTGTAGAGCCACTTAAGGCTTAGCATGTGGTAGTGCTCAGTGAATGTGCTTGGTAGCCCTGTAAGGCTGCTGGAGGTGCTGTGTGTCCTGGGAGATTCCCATTAAACCCGCTCTGTCTCTTCAGGGCCCCAGTACAAGGCTCAGTTGCTGTTTGATGGGTGGAGAGGTTCAGCGAGGATGCTGCATCTGTTGGCTCAGGTGTGACCCTGGGTTAAATCTTCCCTGTTTACAGATGGGAAAATGAAGTCCTAGGCAGGTTTCAGTGGCCTCTCCAGGTGTCCTGAAGTTTGGTGTAATTGTGAATATTTTAATGCTCACATGCCTCGTGGATTTTATAAGTTGGACCTCCTCCCTAGCCAAGGACAGACCATAGGGTATGGCTCACCTGTGTACTGGGGCCACTTGCAGGAGTTCCCTGATCTCAGCTGAGTCCCTACTGACCTGTGAGCCCAGCTATAGCTCTGCTGTCTGCCTGGCTGGACCCCAGGGCTCGGGTGGTGGATATTGTTCTGGTGGAAATGTGAGCTGGAGCTTTGCTTTGAGTGTATTAAGACACAAAGTCCCTGTGGTTAACAGCAAATTAATCACTGAGCTAAGGAGGGACCATCTCGGGTAGACATGACTTCATGAGCTTGTCATAACGTCTGCCCCTGCTGTATTTCACCCTCCAAGATTTTGACTTTCAGAAAAGGAACCACAGATAGAGTTACCAAGTTATACAGAAATATTTTTCCTGGGCAGAAGATTGCTTTATGGTGAGAGCCAGTTATTTCAGGAGACAAGCAAAGGGCCCTTTATTCTCACGTTCTGTAGGAGGAAAATATTATGCTAGGAGCCTGCTTCTTGGATAGGCTGTTTGAGAAGCTGGGCTGCATTTCTGGAGTTAGGAGTGGGTACCATGAGATGGCTCAGGGAGGCCCCGAAGCCTCCAAACATGCACCCACCTTCTCTTAGTTCTGGGTGCTTGGAACTGGTTTGGCAGGCAGCAGGAAACCTAAGGGTAAAGAGCAGGGAAGGGAGAGCTCAGAGCCAGACTCTCACCTGGGGAGGTGTGGCAGCGAGGGCTAGAAACTAGGAGCTGGGTGTACCAGTGGGAAGGCCCCAGGATGGAAAGCCAAGAAGTCTGGGTCAGTGCTAGCTCTGCCATTTCCTTCCATGTGACTCTTCTACTATTTGTAAATTGAGGACACTGTCACTACTCACATTATATCACCCAGATCAAGTCCTTTCTTGATTACTCCATTTAGTGATGTCCATGGTATTGCTGGGGAGCAGGCAGTGGTCCTCTCTTCAGCCCCACTGCTGAAACAGCTCACTGTGTGGGCTTTGAGTACAGAGGGCCTGTGCAGTGGGACATTTGCAATCTGGGCCATCTTAGCAATCGGTGGGCCTCATTCCTTGAGCTGCAGTTAGGGCTTCAGTGCACGGAAGGGACTGCTCTCTCATGGAAATGGTGGTGGGGATGTACGTCCACTTCGTTGTGCTTGGGAAGATAGATTTGACTTTTGCAGATCAGGACTCCTTGCTCCCTTCCCCGATACGGAAGAGGGATGTCTGCCAAAAGTTTTGTTTGTGTCTGGAGCTGCCTCGTGCCTGATAAGGATGCGGTCCCGGTGCTCCCTTTTTGTGGCTGACCATAATCCCTTTTAAGTTGGGCGGTTGGGCGGGTTGATTTATTTCCTTCTCCTCCCCACCTCCCTTTCATTATTTAGAATGTGAGGGAGAGTTTATCTTGTTCTCTGGAAGATCTATCATTTTGGCTCTCGAGTGGCATCCAAGTTTACAGAATGGAGTCTGGTGCCCGGAACCTTCTGGTAAATATTTTGGGAAGTTAGATTCTGATGGCATCATGGCCCATGGGGTGGGCAGTGGGTGCTTTTCCATGTCTGTGTGATTGAATCTGGATTTTGTTCCTACAGTGTCTGTGCATAGGCATTGCACTAATGCATTTTTCTGCCCAGAATTCTTGCCACTTTTCCTGGTCCTGGCTCTGAGGAATCTCTGCTGTTCTATCCATGGGGGATCCGCCCATTCCTTCCGCACTTCCTGCAGATATGCCCACTGCCTACCTTATCCGGGGAAACCTGCTTCCTCCTTCCTTCTCAGGCCACCTCCCTGCCCATTCCCCCACCCTGCGGCCTTTGCTGAGGCCACCCTCTTTGTTCCTGAAAGCACTCGCATTGTTTTGCTGTCCCCTTCTTTGTTCTCTCCTGGGTTGGCCAAGACAGATTGGTGGGTTCTGGGCAGGATCTAGGTTCTTTCAGGTCTCAGTGTTCTTTTCAGTTAAATGGAACAGTAACAAACGAACCCACATCTAGAGTGAGTATGAGGATTAAAAGGCAGTGGTGGTGTTATTGGATGGGTCCTTTAGAAATGACTCACCAATCAGAAGTATTCTAGGTCCTTCTTGCCTCCAACAAAGAATTGGATGAGACGAGCTAAAAATGGTGCCAAAAGTTTATTTGGAAAGTGAGGGGTGAACGGGTATGGAAGAGACTAGTATGGAGATGATGGTGAACAGTGCACGAATTTGAAATTCTTAATGTCACAGAATTAGCCAAAGGTGTCATCTTCTGGTGGCTCCTCCCCTGGGGAGAAAAGACTCAGGAGTGGCCAGGGTCCATGGCCCTCCACTGGGGCTGGAAGGCCAGTACACACATATCTCCCAGGTAGATGATGGGAGTCCTCACCCAGCTTTTGTCTGGGTGTGTGAGCAACTTGAAGGGGAGGTCTTTTTTTTTTAATTTTAAATTTATACTTATTTATTTATTTATGTTTATTGGAAGGGAGGGCTTGAGACTGTGTGGAACTAGGACTCCACCAAGCCCAAAGCCACCAGATACACCCAGTCTGGTTCACAAACTGTGAGCAGTCGACCTTCCTCATTCTGGCCACTCTGCCCATCCTTCCTGATCACCTCTTCCTGAAGAAGGCAGAACCCCAATCTCAGTGTCTCTAACCTAGTGACCTTAGAACAAGAAATTGAGCGGGTTTGTTTGCTTCTTTGTTTGTGATACTAGAGATAAAATATAGGACCTTTACATGAGTTATATCTCCAGCTCTATTGATTTTTTATTTTGAGACTTAGCCTCTCTAAGTCACCCAGGCTGGGTTTGAACTTGAGATCCTCCTGGCTCAGACCCTCCAGAGTGCTGGGGAAATCAGAGGTGATACTGGAAGGCTGTGTCTGCAGTCCTACAGCCAGGCCCAAGTCACTGACAATTTACAAAGCCTTGAGAAAGACCTTTGGTACAACTGTCATCTTACCAAGCAGTCACTGGGTAGCCATCCTTCCCCTCTAGTGTCCTTAATCTCCCTTTGAAGGCAGCCCCAGTGGAGATGCTCAACTCAGCCAGGCCTTGATGGGCACTCAGTGGCACAGCCAGGACAACCTGCACGAGTGCAGTGAAGGCCACCTTCAGCAGGCCACGGTGTGGGGACCTCCTGTGCCTGTCACAGTGCTTTGTGGTTGGGGTGGAGACTGAACTGCTCCAGTCTCCTCTGCCACCCTCTGTATAAAGTTCTTGCAAAAGTGTCACAGCCATCTCGCAGCACATCTCCACGGGGAGCACCGAGACAACAGACACTATGGTCGCTCACTCTGTGAACTCTGGAAGAGGAGCCCACCCCTAGGCTGCCTCCAAAGGCCATGTGTGTTATACAGACCAGAACCAGTTGTCCTCTGCATGGCCTGCTTCTTGGGAGCCTGGTACTGAGTGCAGCACTTCCTAGGCTTCTCCTGCACTCCCCAGCAATCTGCTACGTGCAATTTCTACTCCCATTTCACAGAGGAGGAAACAGAGGCACAGAAGGGAAAAAGGGGTGGGACAGGTTAGGGTGGGTAGGGTATATCAGCATCCTCTTTGAGTCCAGCTGCTGGGTTTCCAGCAACTCTTTCTAGCGTGTCTTATGTGCATCAGGACAACTGAGGACATTAAATAAGTAACCACCCTGGGTTTAGCCCTGGTGACTCTGGGTCAGAAGTATCTGACATCTCTGATGGAAACAGGTCAGGCCTGCTTCAGCTGCAGGGGCTGAGAGGGAAGGTGGCCACTCTGAAGAATAACAGGGTGTTGCTACCACTAGGTGGGGACTGTATGTATCCAGGTAGGGCCTCCATGCATGTGCATATATATGTGTGTACATAAAATGTGTATATACAAATCTTAAAATTTTACTGGTGTCTTTTCAAGTCATTTTGAAATAGACATCCTGACTCTCATTTTACAGGAGATAAAACTGAGGCTTTGAGTGGTAACACACCTCCCAGGTCACATGGGTACCCAGTGAAGGAACTTGGTGTCAGAGCTGAGCTGGGGACCACTTGTGTGCGTTCTGCCCCTGTGTTGCTTCCTATGGGACTCAGTTTCCCTGGGTCCCTGTTAGATGGGTACACTTCCCTTGCCTTGCTCAACCTGGTATACAGCACTTGGATCCTGTAAGCTGGGATTGGAAGCTGCTGTGTGTGAGTCATCCTCCCAGCCCAGGGTGATCATCACGAAGTCACGGCTTGGGTTGAGGTGTCCTGGGAGGGCTTATTTGGTTTGGTTGACCTTTCCAAGGGATGCTGGGCCTCACTGATGCCCTGGTGGTGCAGACAGAGCCACCTTCCCCCAGGGACTAAATTTAGGATTCCTCGGGGGTTGGCTGGACCTCATCTTGTTTTTGGAAAGTCTCCATGTTGTTCCTCCTGCTGTTGGTGGCTGGAGCCCAGCCCCAGCCGGGTGACAGTCCCGCCTGGCCTTACATCTGCTCACTCTGGCCTGAATTGATCTTGTTGGAGTTAATTAGCAGCTGGCCTTGAGGGCCTGGCCTCTAGCGGGCAGAGGAGTTGTGCTTGGGGTGTGCCAGGAGCCAGGGGGTCCCTGCCCACCTCCCTGCCTCACTGCTGTCTAGGGCTGAGGCCCACTGAGGGAGGCGCTGGGGTTTTCTTTGGCACTTGGTGAGTAAATGGCTCTGTCTCCCTTTTCTTCTGAGCCCTGTAAAAATAAGAAGTTAAAAGACCCTAAAGTTTGAACAGTAAAACCAAATACATGAAACCAAGCTGTTTCCATGTGGGGGCCATGGACTGTGAACACTCAAGTTTGAAACTTCCTCTCCTCGGAATTTCTGGAAGCCTTGGAAACTTTTTCCTTTTCCCTTTAAACATCAGAATTGGCTCAGGGCATTCTTTAAAAGCATAACCCTGATGCTTCTCACAGCTTGATTTAATACAGCTTGAATACAATAGTAACTTCTGAACCCGGTGTTCTTCAGAGAGAGCTGCAGAGTTGTTTCATTACACCAGTAAGTGGGGGTGCGTGTGTGTGTTTCTCCTTTAGCCAAGAAGTATATTCTAAGATTTATTAGATTCTTCCCTGCCCTCCCCCTAGTAACCCAGATTCTTGCCTGAAGGAGAGGAAAGGAAAGCTGCTCAGAGCGAATCCTTTAGCAGGGGCTGGAAGGTAGGAAGAGTGGGCTTCTGAAAAGTGGTGGGGGGGTTGGTGTTAAGTCTTTGGTACCCAAGGCCATCTGATTCGGTGTGTGTGTGTGTGGGTGGGTGTCCTCAAGTATTTGCCATGTAGACCAGACCCAGGCCCAGGTCTAGCTGTAGGAACATCAGAAAGAGTATGATTGTATTTTGAGGCAGAAGAAAGGAAAGAAGAGGTAGGTACCTACAAAGGGAATGTGTTCTTACCTCCTGGGAATGGATTTATCAGCCCAGAGTGCTAGGAGAGGGTCTTGGACGGGTGGTGTTGGGACAGTACTTCCCCAGAAATAACTCAGATTCCTTATCCATGTCAGTCTTTGTGGTAT
Source organism: Hydrochoerus hydrochaeris (assembly GCA_004027455.1). NCBI lineage: Eukaryota > Metazoa > Chordata > Mammalia > Rodentia > Hydrochaeridae > Hydrochoerus > Hydrochoerus hydrochaeris. The sequence continues at coordinate 78,187 of PVLA01005238.1, read as the reverse complement.
GCATTTCTCACTTCCCAAGGCCCTTTCCTAGAGTCATATGGTCAGAGTTTGGCTTTTGGGAAGCTCAGGGACCTGAATGCTGAGTATGGGTCATTTTCCCATCGGGACTCAGCAATGTCTGGTGGAGGCTGTGGCTAGTGACAGACCTGCACAGAGTTTAAATAGTTGTCAGAGTTTTAAAATAGGGATATTGCACATAAAAATCCAGGTTTGAGAAAACGGATCTGAAACCGCTGGGGCTATGTTTTGGCATGGCCACCATCCATGGTACCATTTTGGTGGTGATTGCTCAGGAGTGGGCATAATCCTGCCAGTTGTGGTGTCTCCTGTGGTCCTTTGTGCAGAGAGCTGGTTTAGAGAGCAAGGTGTGGGACATGAGCTCGAGTGTATTCAAGAGACTGCAGTGTTGGCTGGAGGGTGGCTGTATGTTGGCATGTGGCCCCAGCAGAGAGTAATAGAGGCCCTGTTGGTCCCACTGGGCACCAAGAGGCTGCACTGATGAAAAGCTTGAACCCTCACCTTTGGGTGCTATCCTTTTATATCAGTCTGGTTTCTTATTGCTGAGACACAGTACCCAACACCTGCAACTTCAAGGAGAGGTTTAATGTTGCTCACACTTTCAGTACATTATTGGATAGTTTTAAGGCAGAGATGTCATGGGAGAAGGGCATGGTGGGGCAAAACTGCTCAGTTCATAGACACCAGAAGCAGAGCAAGGGAAATGTACCAGAGTGAAAAGGGAAAGGGGCCTATGTAGATCCCAAGGCCAGGCTTCCAGGACCCACTTAGGAATGTGCTAGACACACTTAGAAGTGTGCTTCGTCAATCCCTGGGGCAGATCCCAGTGCCAATCAAATTACCATTTCTATGTCGTGGGAAGGCAAGCCCATCCTTGACTCAAACAGGGGGTTGGTGGAAGGAGCAGGAACTTGTGTGTAAACATTCAGCTCTCCTCTTACTGGCATTGCAACTGGACAAGTCTCTACATCTCTTGGTCTCATACCCTTCCTTGTAGGCCAATATAGCAGGAATACCTTCCTTGGAGGAGTGTTGGGCAGGCAGGCAGAATATGCTTGGTAAATAACATTTCTTTCCCAAAACGATTTCACAAGTCACTGTTGTTATTTTGTAAAATTGCTTTATTGAGGTTTGATTGACATGCAAAGAGTCATACTTATTTAATGTGTGCAGCTCGTGTGGATTAGGTGTAGACCTGTAAAACCATCACCACCATCAAAGTCATAGGCAGATCCATTCTCTTCCAAAGTTTCCTCCTGCCTCTATTCTTACATTATTATAGTGAATATGTGAATGTATGATAACATTTAACATAGACCTACCCTCTTAGAAAATTTTAAGTATATAAAGTGTGATCAAAAAACATGCTGTGTTTAAATAAATTTTATTACAGTAAAAGACACATTCAAAGTGAAGGGGAATGTTTTGAGGGGAATTAATTGCAGTATGTCTTCTACTGTAATAAATTTTTAAAATTTATGCATTCACTATATTTTTCAACCACCCCTTATACACTGTTACAGCTATCGGCACTAAGCAGCGTAGGTCTTCAGAACATGTTTAACTTGCGCACTGAAGTTTTGTACCCTGTGACCATTGGCTCCTCATTTCCTCCTCTCCTAGCCTCTGGCAACTACCATTCTCTCTGCTCCTGAGTTTGACTATTTTAGATTCTATATCTAAGTGAGATAATGCAATATTTATCATTCGTGATCAAGGCAGGCAGAGCTATGCTACCATGGCTCTAACAGGTGAGAGAATTCGGATGGACTGTGTGTAGGAGGTGAGGGCCAGTTTGACTTAGTAAGGTGAGTTTTTTCCACACTGCTTTTGCCTTGAGCAGCTCACTCAGGCGAGGACTTGTTTTCTTGACCCACAGAATTTCTCTTTCTTCCTAAGCTCAGTTGTTGCACAATTGAACTTTGACATGCACAGATCTAAAACCTAGTGTTTTATTTATCACTCATGGGTAGTCCAAAACAAATATCTTTGCTGGAAGGCAACTCTTGCCTCATGGTTTAGTGGCCCAGGCACCTTCTAGTTGTGGCTTATTCAGTGGGGGAGTGGAAAACTCTTCCCATCTGTTAACATCTGCAGCCACCAGGAACTTGTGCCTTTGCTGCTCACATTCCATTGTTGAGAAGTAATCACATGGCCACACCTGAAGCAAGGGGTATTGGGAAATGTCCCAGTGACATTCTACAGTGTAGAAGAGGGAGCAGATGTCTTAAGGGGCAGATAGCACCTCTGCCATAGCCCCAGCTTGAATGCTTGTTCCCTTTGCTGTGCTTTGCATACTTGAGCTTCCTTTTTACCTGGCTTCTGGTACCTCAGCAGGCTGTATCTGATTTCACCTTTCAAAAGCTTCTGTGTGTGTGTGTGCGCGCGTGCGCATGCGTGCGTGCATGTGGTGTTGGGAATTGAATCCAGGGCCTTACACAATAGACAAATACTCCTCCAATGAGCTGTATCACCAGATCTTTTATTTTCTTTTGACACAGTGTCTCATTAGATTATCCAGGATGGCCTCAAACTCAAGATGCTCTTGCCTCAGCCTCCCTAGTAACTGGGATTCAAGTGTGTGCTGCCACACCTAGCACCTCTACCTTTCTTACCTCACAGAAAGGCACTGCTGCTGGCAGGATTAGCTGAGAGACTCACACCAGCTTCTGTCAGGTTTTGCTCTCCACAGTTCTGAACATGAGTCCTCCTGAAGCCTGGGAGCCTCCTGGGCAGTGGAACCACCCAGGTATCTCCTGGTCCCCACTATGGTGATGCCTCATCTCATCAGAGGCCACATTTGTGTCAAGGAATGAAGGTGTCACCCTGGCCCCCTGGAGAAGTCACTTTATATTCATAAGCCTCATCTTTAAAAAAAAAACAAAAAACAGAGCTGAGAGGTGACACCGATGTGGAGCACTTGCCTAGCATGCAGGAGGCCCTGGGTTCCATCCCTGGCACTGCAAACAAACAAACATTTGTACAAAGCCCCGGTGCATGTCACAGAGGCCATCCTTGTGTGGGTGCTTCTGCTCTCTGACACCTGCTGCACCTGTGCATTCTCAGTGGCTGCAGCCTCTTTCATTGGTCTCTAGGTGAGTTTTCTGGGTTTTTGTTTTTGTTTGTTTGTTTACATTTGAAAATGAATGACATTTCTGAAAGGAACTTAGGGAGTGTAGTCATGATATCAGGATGGTCCCCTTGATGGACTGGCAATTTGGACCTTCCACTGTGTGCCGGTCTCGTAGCTCACCCCTTTCCACATGTGGCAGAGCCAGGCCAGGCAGAGGAGGACCCAGTGCTGGCATGGTGCCTGGCAGGAGGAAAGCCTGTGTCTTGGGAGGCCCCTCCCCCAGCACACTTGGCACCGCAGTGGATATGCACAGGAGAGGAAGGGCACACACTGAGGGAATGGAAGAGACAGCACCCAAGCTGAAGGCTCCAGCCCTACTGTCTGGTTCTCCCAGGGGGTCCCAGGCCAGAGACACTTGGGGAACAGTTTTGGTGAGCAGTTACTCTGTCCTCTTTGCTGGAGATCAAAGTCCGCTGAGTTGAATCATGTCCCCAGGGGAGGTTTTATTTGACCTGCTCAGTTTTGAAAAATTCAAGGCAGATTTTAAAATATGGGATTTTAGCTGGACATAGTAATACATACCTATAATCCAGCTTCTCAGAAGCTGAGGTAAGAGGATCACAAGTTCAGGGCCAGCCTGGGTGATTTAGCAAGACCGTGCATCAACATAAAAAAGGCTGGAGATATGGCTTAGCATTAGACTGCCCAGCACTGCCAGAAAGAAAGAAAGTGAGATTTCTCTTAGAAGTCCAGATTTCAGACTTATGTTTAAAAACCAGAAAAGCTGGTATCCCCGGCCTTAACTTACCTGGAGCTGAGTGTGGCTGTGCCCGTGGATGATGCCTGTGGTCCCCAGGGCCCCTGTAATGTTCACCAACCATATTTCTCATTTCTCTCTCTCTTGCCTTCCTTCATTCCTCTTGCATACATTTTTCTTACAGGAATGTTTCTTTTTTAGTCTATTTCTCTCATTTAAAAAATATTGTCAAAGGTGAGTTGGGGGAGGGATACAGAAAGGAGCCCTTTATGAAAAAGAAAACAAAAGGATGATTTTCATGGAGATGAAGCTGTGCTTCTCTGCCTGCTGTGCAAATGCTAGATTGTGCCCACCTCACTGATTTAAGTCACTTCGCTTCTCTAGGACTGGAGCTTGTGACATCTGCCCTGTGTTGAGGAAGTGCTTCCCTGACATAGTATTTCCCAGTGTATTATCCCAATAGATTTGGGGGTGGAGAGAGATTTTGTGTAAAAATAAAGTTGTAAAACAATGAGATACAGCAGCCAATTAAAGGTGTTTCTTTACTGCAGAACTTCTCAGAGCTTTTGACACTAATAAACTACCAATGCTGATGTGCGTTATGAATCTCAGATGTGGGTTTTAGTGTAATTCAGTGTTCTTCCACTTACTGAGTGGTCTTCCAAGACTCTCTGGCCAGGAAACCCATAGGAGATAGTGCTCTCACTCTTGGAGTGAGTCTTTTGCACTCACTCAGTGTGTGTATTGCATGTCCTATGTGCACCTGCCATCATGCCACATGCATTGAAGGCCTCCCAAAGATGCAGGATTTGCCTCTCATAAAGCTTTATCTTATGCCAACTTTTCACTGAGATTCCAGTCTGCCTTGCCATGTGGGACCCTGTCACTTGCTCAGAAGCAACTTGCTTAGACAGCAAGTGCCTGCTATCTTTGGTGGGTTGATAGTTGTGGACACTTTGGGGCACAGCCACAGAGCTGGTGGTTCATTTTTCTGTTCCAGGATGATGTTGCACAATTTTGCAGCAGCTCTCAGCTGCTGTGAGCCAGTGGGGCCAGAGGAAAAGGACCTAGGGAGGACAGAATTGTGTGTGTGTGTGGGGGGTTGTGCACCCTCTTTATCACTACTGGCCTTAATCTGCAAAAGTTCAAAGGCAGGGAGCATGCAACTGACTGCAGGCAGCAAGGGACTTTGTGTCCAGGCCTGGAATGTTGCAGGGACTGGTTCTTGGAGGGCGCTGGGAAGATTGCCTGTTGCTCTCTCTAGGCTCTGCACACTGCAAGGGGTATTTCTTGCCCAGTAACGCATTTGTCTCTTTGCCCAGCCATAGAAGGCTGTCCTGGACCACATGCCAGCCTTCATCTGCAGAGCTCCCTGGACTGGTTCTGAGAAGGCTCCAGCATGTTTGCCTATCCAAGGATGTCTCAACTAATTAGCCCATTAGAGCTGATGGGCTTCAGATTATGATTGGGTGCTGGCTGCTAATTATGCTTTGAATGTAATTTTTAGTGAAGCAATTAAGGGCTCTCCCAGAGCTGTTATCCCAAGAGCAACCCCTCGGGCCTGTGCCTAGAGCCCTAGCCAAGGCAAGTCACTTCTGTCCTGGGAGAGAACTGGCCCCACCCCTAGGACACAAGGGAGTTTAGACCTTGCAGGTGGTGTTTTCCAAACTGAGGTCTTTGCAAAGCATGTGGTTCCCTCACATCATCCAGACATCCCTGCCTGTGTGCAAGGAGGGAAGGGGATTGTTGGCATTCACTCATCTTTGCACACATTCATCCTAGGAAGGCACCTCAGCAGGGATGTGGGGGTGCAAAGGCTGCTGTGTTCATCTTTGTGTGCCTTTCATGAACTGTCCATGATTCTAGTGAGATTGCACTGACTTGCTGACCAGTAAGGATCAGAGGATTGAGAAGAAATATGTTGCTGCTGTACTTCAGTACTGGCTCAGGCATGGACTGAGTGGGCCATGGTTAGGAGATCACTGGTGGTGGTGGATTAAATGGCTGCACTTCCTTTTCACTCTTCTGTTGAGAGGTAGAGTTTATTCTCCTACCTTGAATCTGGGCAGATGGAACTGCTTAAACCAATAAGAGACAGCCAAAGGGAAACCTACAAAGGCCTGGCAGCTTCAGCTTTTTTGCTGTTGAGACCTTGAGCTACCATGAGAGAAGTCCAGCCACCTTGCTGGACAAACCATACGGTGAGGTAAAATGGAGAGGATGGGGCTCAGAGACCAAACAGTGCAAGAGAGAGCCCAGGAATCCCAACCTTTCAGCCATCCCTGCCAGGCTGCCAGGCACCAAGTAGACCAGTTTGGGTGTTCTAGCCCTGCTGAACTTCTGGTGGTGGCAGTCCTGGCCTTCATCTGCCTGTAGACACACAAGATTCAGATGTGACCAGCCAAGCTGCCTGGTAGAGCCTAGTCAACCCAAAGTACTATAAGAGATAATAAGATGATGGTGTGGGGCATTAAAATTTGGGAGTGGTCAATCATATAACAGTAAATAAGCAGAAGAAAAGTGTGCCTAATGTTAGGCTGGCATGAAAGAAAGATTCCCTGTTCCCTGGCAATAGTACAGCATTATCTCCTAAGTCTGTAAGAAAGCAGCACAGGAGCAATAAATGGTCTCACTTAAGGGACACCATGCATAGGCATGACAGAACAAACAGGCCTGTGACTTCAGTGTGGCTGTATCCTTCAGTTCTGGGATTCAAATCTTGGTGTAAGCACAAGAACTCATTGACCATTCCTCATTTAAAGTAAATGCTTTGATTTAAATGGGTGGAGAATCCCTGATTCAGAAATCTGAAATCCAGAATGTTCTAAAATCTGAACCTTTCTAAGCACTGAGATGATGCCACAACTGGAAAATTCCATACCTAGCCTCCTGTGACAGATTGCAGTTAAAACACAGGTGCACTAAAAATGTTACATAAAATTACTTTCAGGTTATATGTATAAAGTATGTATGCAAAATAAGTGAGTTTTGTGTTGAGACTTTGGTCCCACTCCCAAGACAGTTCACTGATATACACATATTCTAAAATCTGAATAATTCCAAATCCAAAACAGTTCTGAACCAAGCATTTCAACCTGTTTAGTAACTTGTTAATTCCCAGAAAGTTCTTTTCCTATGTCAGAAGAGAATGGTCAGTGTAGTTGGTATATTACTTAGCCGTTACTATACAACAAACCATCCCAAGACTTAGTGCCATTTGTCATCTCTTACATATCTGGGCTGATTGGAGTAGCACTGTTGATGTGGACTGAACTAATAGAGATGGGCTGAGCTAATCTAGGCTGTCTTGGGTTGATGTGGGCTGTGCTGTGCTGTAGTAATCTGACTTAAACTGTCTATGTTGTGCTGAACTGATCCTGGCTGATCCTGGCTGGACTGGGTTGGGCTCCTGCTTCTGAAGATAATTGACAGCTTGGCTGGTGACCACCTGGTCTAGAATGGACCGTTCTAGACAGCTGGTCTGCTCCATTTCAGGTATAGTTCTCATTCTCCCAGCAGGCAGGCCCAGGCATTTCTCATCACAATGACAGACTCATAATAGAAGTAGAAGTCTTCTAGAACATTTACTGCTGTTCCATTGACAAGAGCAAGTTATGGGGCAAAGCCAGGAAAGGCTGTGGAATCTAGGAAGCATGAACACATTGGGCGCCAGTGCACCAGTCAGCTAATACAGTCGAGTTGAGAGGTCTTTTCCCTGCCCACAGGCCCTGGAGTTGGCAGAGTCCTATATTTTTTACTTTCCAAATGCGTAACTTTTTTTGGACATTATTTGTCCTGAATCTCAGTTTTGTTATCTAAAAAATGGATATATAATAGAATGGGTGTCACAAGGGTTTAAGAAAGGGTAAATGTCTTATGTGTGGTGCAGTGCTTGGCACAGAGTAGCTCTTGGTAAATGGTAGCAATTGTTAAAATATCAGTCATCTTCTAAGTCACCCTGGGTGGTGGGCACATGGGTCGTTGGGAGCTACAGGAGCTGTTGCTTCCTTTGCTTTGACCTCCATGGATAAACAAGTTTGCTTCCTTAAGCTGACTCCTGTTGAGCCCTCTGTCTTTAAGTGGGGACAGCAGGGCCTCCCAATGCCCTGGACTCGACCCCTCCATATCTGTGTGGCTGCGGGCTGACTGTTGTGTGTACACAATACCAAGTCCCAGGTTCCCAGGCATGGGTTTGGGTGCACAGGTCTCAAAATGTGTTCCTTCGTGAGATTTCATTCCTATGCTTGGAGAAGGTCCCTGGAGATGGGTGTTTTGATGATGGTGTAGTCAAGGGAACTGTAGTCATATTTAGATTTTAACCATGTGGTGTCTGCCATCATTCGGGCCCCAAGAGACCAAGAAGCGTCACTATAGTGACCCAGTGGTATGGGCCAGAGATGCTGGCAGTGCTGGGTCTGGCTGCTGAGGAGTCTTGGTGGGAGCAGGAGAAGGTGCCCCAACAGCTGGATTCCCTCAGCCTCATGAAGACATCCCTACTGGCCAAGGAATTCTGGCCTGACTCAAAGATGAGGCCAGTTTGGAAGCACATCCCGGGCTCTGGAAGCGTGGAGCGCCCTGGGCAGCAGGCCCGACTGGAGACTTGGGGCTGGAATGCTGGGAATGGAAAGCTGGCCTGACTTCTGAGGCCTGAGGAGCCGGCGCTGTGCAGCACTTGTGGCCTCCAAGGTCCAGCTGCCTAGCGTTTGCCTAGGCAGGGCCCCACGCCTGTGCTGCCCCCTCAGTCCTCAGTGTCACCCCTAGTCCGTACCTCAGCCCAGGCGAGGATGCTGGAATCTGTGCCAATTTTTTTCTTCTAATTAGAATTTGGAAATAGTAGTGAAAATGATAGCAATAGGAACAATGGTAGTAACAGCTGCTATTGAGCTAGATTCTCTGTGTCACAGGCACTTCCTGTGCATCGTTTTTTTTGAGCCTTTGCTCTATTTAACAAACCTGCATTGTGAGCTGGCCGTCCAGTGGGACAAGCATGTTTTTATACACTTCTGCTCTTCCCATCATGACCAGGCACAGTGATTGTGTTGGGCTAGGTGCTGTGCAGGGCGTGTTTCACAGGAGGGGGTTTCATTAGGTGAGGAACTGAGGCCTGGAGTGGTTTGGGCCCATGGAGCTGGGCCTAAGCTCCAGTGTTGGACTCTTCCCTGGGTCCTGTTGCCTCCCCAACAGGCCTGTGTCTCTGCAAGAATTCCCTGCTCTTTGACAGTGTAGAAGACAAGGTTTTCAGTTGTCACTTTGTTCTTCTGTGAAGTGAACTGTGCACTTCCTTGAAGGTGCCGGCAGTGGGATCTGGCTAGACAAAGGGAGTGAGGAGCTGTCTCCCCAGGCCCTTTGAGAGCATTTGGGCCACAGGCATGTCTTATTTTGGGGATGAGGGGTGGCTCCCCATCTGTCCCAGAGTGGGGTCATTTAGCTCAGCCTGTTTCCATGGCCAATCTGCTCCCAGTATCAGAGAGCCAGGACAAGTGCCCTCTTGGGCTGGAGGGATAGGCCCATTGTCCATTCAGGTTGTTGGGCCACAGAGGCTCCTGAGAACTGTTGCAGTCCCCAGCCATCTCTTAAAGGGGAAGGGGGCCTTCCCAGTGGATATAGAAAACATCTCCCTGGGCTTGGGATTAGAGAAAAAAGTCTAACACCCTCCCCCTCCACACTGATTTCTTCATAAAATACGAATGCTTTGAATACCTCTCGTGATAGGGCGCTCACTGCTGGAGTGAGCTGTTCCTTGTTAGATAGTTCCAGCTCCCAGAAGATCCACCACTGGTCCTGCTCTGCCTTCAAAAAGCACCCAGAGTTGGCTCCCTCCCTTGCTGGGCTGTCCTTCTTCCCCCATGGGAAAGCAGGGGGCTGGCCTTTTCCATCCTCCCTCTCAGGTTAACTAGGGTCCTCAGCTGCCCTGAGTATTCCCATGCCCTCACCACTATGCTACCAGCTCTGTCACCCTGAAGCTATGTGCCCTGGAGTAAGTTCCTTAGCCTTTCTGAGTCTTCATTTCTTTATAAATGGGGATAGCCATATTCCTAATTCAAACTTCTTGTGATATCAAATGCGTTAATACTTGCACATATTAAAATAAGGCTTGGTATGTGCTAATTATATCAGTGTTAACTCTGTTTATATAATTACCTTCTGGTCGTCCCTAGTCCAGGCCTTCTCAGGCTTGAATATGCATGTGAATTATGTTGGGATCATGTAAAAAAAAATGCAGTTCTAATTTAGTATATCAGATGGGACCTGAGACTGTATTTCTGACCATTTCCAAAACTATGTCAAGACTCCTAGCCCAGATGTGCTGATCTGTACTTTGAGTATCAAGGCTAGTATTTTGGTATCTTTCTTTAGCTATGAAATTTCATTTTTCTAGCTGCAACCTATCTTACTCCAGGGGTAGTGGAATTATCACTTCTCATGATATAGATATAATGCTTTTATTAATGCAGCCATGCATTGTACTATGTAGGGGAACAATTATCTAGGATGTTAAGATAATATTTATCCTTTGGATTCTGTGTCCCAACCAGTCACATATGGAAAAGTTGCTGTATAGTTTGCATTTTACCTTGGTGTATCCACAAGAACACAAGGGTCTGTGGGGAGAGATACATTACCTCTGGATGTCTCTCTGCTCCGGCACCTGGTGTGTGTCATGTGACTAAGTGCACTGCAGACCAGTACATGGAATCCCAGAGGGTTCTGCAAAGCAGTCTTCCTCAAAGTGGGACTGGCTGCTGGTGGTGTACAGCATGAGCTGAGAAGGTATGGGTGATGGACAGAAACCCCTGGTGTCCAGTGGACATTGTACCTGGAAGGAAAACCAGTGCTATTTTGTGCTTTGTTCATTCACCTTACATATCATAGGGAAGGACCCATGTTCCTTAAAGATGTGGGTACTAATTGTAATTTAAGTTCTTGTAAGCACTGGAAACTTAGAACAGAAATTTAGAATGACATAGCAGATGCCCTAACACCAGGTACCATCATTGTCAGCTCGTCACGGTACCTAACAGTTAAACCTGGCCTGGAGCTGTGGAGTGGCAGCCATGGTGCTTGCCTGCTATTTCCTTGTCCCTACTGCCCACTGGGTTGTTCTGCACCGTGGGCAGAGCACGGCATGACACGTGCATGGCTGGGATTGGAATCTGAGGCTACCACTTCTAAGCAGGCAAGTTTCCTAACTGCTCTTTGCCTCACTTTCCCCATCTGTGGAATAAGGAAAGTAGCACTGTCTACCATATGGTCACTGATGGCTGAATGAGTTTACCAACACTGAGCGTGCAGGATAGTCAGTGTGGCAGGTAGTTTTGCCTTTTTCTGTTGGCTGTGTTCTCCGTGTGCCTAAGAACACTTGGTGTCATCTGAGACCCCGGCATCACAGGTGTTGGGTGCTGATGTGCAGATTCTTGATGAGCCTTGGACCTGGCTGCTTCTGCCAGCTGACTTCAAACTCCAGGCTCTGCTCTTAGATGCAGCTTCTCCCGCTCCTTTGGTTGATGTTGTTTTTTGTAGAGCTAGGGATCAAATCCCACAGGATCTTGGATGCTAGACCCAGTCTCCCATTTATTTTTTCAAAACTGATTTTTTGGTATGTTGTAGATGTGCATAATGATAATGTTCATCATAGGGAATTTGTGCCTGTACATGTTGCATCTTATTTCTTCTTTTTCCTCCTTTCCCTCTCCTCCATTTAATCCCTCTTCTTCTCCTTATTTATAAAAGTTTTGTTTTTATTTTTTGTATTGTCCCCCCCACACACACACTATTTCCCTTCTCACTGGAACATTTTCTTCCTATTTTACATTATCTATTATATATTGTAGTCCTTATTTACATTTTTGGTTTCTCACACCAGAGAAACAATGTGATATTTGAACACGTGTGTCCTGTTTATTTCACTTGAGCATATGATATAAAGGTGAATCTGTGTACCTAGAAATGTTTCAAATTTATCCTTCTTTATGGCAAGGGAGTACCCCATTATATTTTTAAAAAGCCCACATCTTCTCTATCCATTGATCGATTGATGGGTATTTGGGCTGTTTCTAAGATTTAGCTGTTACAAACTGTACTGTATAAACATGGGTGTGCATATGTCACTGTGATGTGATGCTTTTAATTCTTTTGGAAAGATGCCAAGGAGGGTAATAGGTGGGTCAAATGAAATCTCTAGCTTTAGGTTTTTGAGGAATCTCCACACTGATTTCCAAAGTGGTTGCACCAGTTTGCACTCTCATCAGTAGTGGAGAAGTGTTTCTTTTTCCCCACAGCCCCAGCAGAATTTGATATTAGTTGATTTCTTGATAATAAATAGCCATTCTTTCTGGGGCAAGATGGAATCTCAGGTTGTTTTATTTTGCATTTCTTGAATGATCAGTGATGTTGAACATTTTTTCATAATTTACTTACCATTTCTATTTCTTTATTTGAGAACCTCCCCTCTTCTTTAAACCAGAATCTTTCACACATAAACAGGAGCAGAGGGTAAATGGAACTGGGTTTAGCTGTACTCACCACTCATGCACAACAACCAGCCAGCTTTCTGACTTCTCTTTTAACATTAAACTTCACTTGTGGCCTAATTGCACTTTTGAAGTCCTTTCTTCATGGTGGGCTGCCTTTGGCTTCTTGAGCCTGTAGCCCAGTATTCCCTGAGTGCTGCCCAGTAGAGCCCTTTGTGCCTGGCACTGGAAGCCCTCAGCAGCGCCTGGTTGGGGCACTCTTAAAACAGGGCTCTGCCTCACTAGGTCTGTCCTGTAGTTGGCAGGGCCATCTCAGGGGCTGTATCTCAGGTGGCCAGAGTGTGGGCTGTTCATGTCCTCAGACCCCTTGGGAGCCCTTTGGTGGCCACCCTTTTCTCCTAGGGACTACAGGTGACCTCTTCTACCAGTGCAGCTTTTCTCGTTCAGAGGGGGCCCAGCCTTTCCCAGCACTCTTGTCTCCCTGTGCTGTGGTAGGCAGTGTGAGGATGTATCAGTGTGACCTCAAAAGCTTGGATGCCCAGTGGAGAAGCAGAAGTAGTTGTGTCTGTTCATCCTCTCTCAAAGCCAATGAATGTTAAAGATGTTTAGAACCAGTCATCTTTTCTCTTGTGCTCGGCTTTTTATATTGCCATGTACATTACCATGTACTTTATAGATCCCTTTATTTCTTTTAACAAGCATGTATATGCTTCCAGTGAATACTGGTTCACTCACTGTTGGAAGGGCTGTACAAATATCATTAAATTTACTGATTACAGCAATTGCATGAGGAAATAGTCATATTCTATGACACAGAGGAGAAAACTGAAGTCCAGAGAAGCTTAATAACTTGCCCAGTACCACATAGCAGGTGACAGAGTTGGGGTTCCAGCCCAGGCATCCAGGGCAGAACTGGGGCTCCATGGTGCTCGCAAAGCTGTCTGCTCCTTGTAGCACCAATTTGGGTGCATGGCCATTAGGACTCAGCCTGTTTTATAACTGATCCAATAATTACTATTTTTTGAGGTGCAGTTGTCAGTTGGATGTTGCTGGGGTCTTTTCCGGGTGTTCCATGCAGGTCTGTCTTTGCCATTCACTCCATGCGGGAATGAATTGAGCATCCCTATTCCAAAATGTGGTAAGCCCTCATGTGATGCTACGTGTGGAAAATTCCGCACCATGAAACCACGTCATCTGCAGTATTGTTAAAAATATTGTGTAAAATTACCTTCAGGTTACATGGGAAAGGAATGTGTGAAGCATAAATGAATTTCCTGATTGAATCTGGGCCCTGTTTCCAGGATATAGTTGCATTATGTATATGCAACTATTCCATAATCCAAAAAGACTCAAACTCCAAAACACAGCTGGCCCTGGGTGTTTGGATGAGAGACCATCTGCCCATGTGTGCTGCTGCTTCTCCCTCTGGGCTGCACTGTCTGCCAGAAGCTCCTGGCACTGGAGCCTGGAGTAGGAGCATTGGGTGCTATAGCAATGCAGAGTCTGGTAGAGCATTCAGTACCCCACCTGTTGTTCCTTTTCCCCAAGTCCTTTTGCCCCCTGAGACACTGGTGACTTCATGAGTAAGTGGTAGCCCTGCTGTGGGTGGCCTGAAGACAACAGAGGCGGATGGATGAATGGAAATCAGGGCCTGGCTGACCTTACTCTATCATGAGCTATGGGACATGGACCATTGGGCAGGAAAGTCTTTGGAAACACCCCCTTGCCTTGCCTCCTCCTTTCTTACAGTTAGGGAAACCCATCTTCCTGGCACTTTTTCCCATCTCAAGCCCTCATCTGTCAGTGAGGACTGAGAATCCAGAGGGCTCTGAGTTGACCAGCCTAGGGAGATGCAGAGGGCTACAGAGCAGAATTAAGATCTTGTGGAGGTAGAGAAGGACTGTGTCCACCTGTGTGTGAGCCAGGGAGCTGACCTCAGGCTGTGGGCCTGGCAAGACCAAGGAGTCAGGCAGGAGGCTGCATTGGAGGCAGAAGAGCTCTGTGGGTGGGGCCACGCCACTCGGGGGGATGCTGTCTCCTCTGAACTGGGATGATCTGGCTGTGGGTGGGCTGCGGTATGGCCTTAGTCTCCATGTGGAGGGCCTTGTGCACCTGCCCATTTGCATTCTGGGTAGGGAATTGGCTGCCACCAAGGCCTGAGCTGGCTGAGGCCAAGGGAGATGCTGGGTTGTGTTGAGTGGCAGCCAGAGCTGGATGCTGGAATAGGCGCCCGGCCCAGGTCCAGTCCTGCTGGCCTCAGATCAGTGAAAGCTGTCAAGAGGCCAGTGCCTTGCCACCACCAGCGCCTGGGGCTGCTGGGCAGGGCAGAGCCTCCAGAGGCCACTGTGCCCAGAGCTGTGGCCCTGAGAACATTAGCAACATGTCCCAGGCCCATCAGGGGTGGGTCCTCTGCTGCCTGTGTCTATTCTGTGGCTCACAGCCCCAAGGTCCCTGCTTCACATTTTGTCCCAGATGCTTTTCTCCACATGAAGCTGATGCAGACGCTCAAGAATGAGGGCAAGGAGGCCTTGCTGCCGTTCTCTGTGCTTTGTCTTGTACCCCAGGTGCTGCTCCAGGACCGTGGAAGAAAGCATGCAGACCGTCATCACCAAGACCCACCAGGTTAAAGGCTAGCCATCCACAGAGTGCCAGGCGCCGCCACGGGGGGCAGAGTGGGGATCATGCTGAGTCTGGGATCCCGAGGGTAGCATCTCCGAGAAGCAGTGTTAGAGCTGAGGCTAGGAAGGCATTGGGAAGTAGCTGGAAGAAAATCGAGGAGTGCTGTGCAGAGAGCAGTGACTGGAGGCGATGTTAGGCAGGATGGAGGCCTTGAGGTCTCCTGGAGATGGGTGAGATAAGCAAGGCCAGATGCACAGTGTAGAGAGTGCGTCCCTGACAACAGTCACTCCTGTTGTGCTGGCCTGCTTAATGCACACCGTTGTGCTCTTGCGAGATCCCTGGCCTGGGCGGTAATATTCTCTGGGCACTGCCATGGTCTGGGTGAGTGTAAAGGCTCCTGAGTTGGAGATTGGTCCCCAAGTGGCCTGTTGGGAGGAGGGTAACCTATAAGGTGTGGAACCTTATGGGAGAGGCTTGGGTCACCATAGAACGTGTCCTCCAAGGAGACTGTGGGACCCCAGCCCTCCCTTGTTCAGCTCTGCTCCTTGGCCACAAGGTGGACAGTGTACACCACGTGCTTGCTGTATTGTCATCCAGCACCCTCACCAGAGGCCTGAAAGGAGTTGATCTCTCTGATCACAGATGGGAAATTCTAAAACCAACAACCAAAATAAACATATTCCTTTTATAAATTGGGTGTCTTAGGTATTTGTTAGAGCAACAGAAGCTGACTGATGCAGCGCTCCAGACACAAGTATATCTCTGTTTTTTGAGGAGACCAAGGGTCACAGAGACTTGAATGAGTTGTGCAAGTCCTTGGAATGAGGGTAGGAGCTGAGCCTGTCTGCCTTGAAAGCCCAGGCTTTCACATAATCCCTCACTGCTTTCTGAGTGAAGAGCAAACCTGAGTATTCTATGAGCATGGACTGCACTGAGCATAGGTGAAAGGGGCCTACATTGACCAGGCCTCACTCTGGAGCCCATGACGAAACAAGCTTAAACTGGCTTATAAGCAGTGTCTCCGTCCTTTTTTTCATTGCCAAGGCACAATACTCAATTCTTGAAATGTAAAGGAGGAAAGGTTTTATTTTGGCTCACATTTTAGTCTAGGGTCAGCCAGCTTCAAGGCAGGATAGCGTGACAGAGGAGAGCTACGCATGGCATGGCAGACATGAGAGATAAAGTAGGAGCTAATGTGGGAGCTAGACCTTTCTGTGCCATGCCCCAGTGACCTGCCTCTTCTGCAGACTCCACCTCCTAACAGCAAGTCAGCTATAAGCCCTCATGATTTAGTCACCACCAGAAAGCCACGCCTATGAGCATATGAGGCTCTTGGGGGGCATCTATATATAAATCATAACATTTCGCCCCTGGCCTCCAAAAGACAGACATCCCTTTATGTAAAATGTGCTTAATCCATCTCTAAAAGTTGCCAAATTTCTAGCAGTTTCAGTATTGCTGAGCAGTCCAAGTCCAAAGTCTTCTTTGAGATTTAAGGCAAATTCTTTTCTGTGAGGTCCTATAAAATCAAAAAGAAAATTAAACATTGCTGACATACAACAACATGGGATAAACATTCACATTCCAAAAGGGAGGAATAAGGGGATAGAAGTAAATCAGACCAAAGCAAGACTGAAACCCAGCAGGGAAAAAGTTAAATCTTGTAGTTCCATGTCTAGCACCCAGGTGCTAGAATTGTGGTGAGATATAAAAACAGACAGAGGCCCCCTACCCATAGGATTTCCAGTGATTGTAGCCCTCATGGCTTCTCTCTTGGGCTGACTTTGCTCATTGCTCATGGATTTCTCAGATGTCTCATGTTCCTGACCCCCAAATGTTTGAGATCACTGCTAGATTTTTGACTTTACTCTCAGCTTCATATATTGCCCTCTCAGGGGCACACTGCCTGGCCTCCCAGGCCACCTTCTGAAATCTGAGCAGAAGCTTCTCTGGCCCTACAACTCTTCCATTCTATGTGCTTAAAAACCAGCACCATTTGGATCATGCCATGTATGCCAGCAGCTGAAGCAGTAGCTGGGCTTCCTTTTACCATGGGCGTAGAGGTCTCTTGAGTACCTGGATAGCTGAGCATCTTCCACTTCTGCAATTTTGAGCCTGGAAAGGGTAGAATATCACTGGTTCCTCATATGCCATTCACTATTTTTCCTATTGTCCTTTTGTAACATGCTTGGTTTCTTTTTAATAATAATTTTTTAGTAACCAAACTCTCCTGTGCTCTATCTTTGTAGAGACTTTTTTCTTACAAAACTGAAAACTTTATAAATCACTCAGCTGTGCCATTGGCTCATAATTTTCAATGTAGAACAAGTGTAAAAGCCTCAAACAATACCCATGCCATAGCTTGAATGTTGGACTACGTTGAAATTTTCTCTGCCAGATTAGTCTGCCACCCTTAGTCTCCTGAGAAGTCTGAAGACATGAGCAAAATGACAAATTTTCTGTCGGGCCATAATACATATGGCCTGGAGACTAACTGCCATTGAAGCCTTGTTCCCAACTGAAACCTCCTCAGCCTGGTCTTTACTGTCTGCATTTCTGTTAGCATTCTGGTCTTCTGAGCTCCAAGCAGACTCTCCAGTCAAGCTTGACTCACAGCCTCTTACGGTTTCTCTAGCTACCCTCGCCAAACCTTTCCAAACTCTTTCTGCAAACTAGTTCCAAAAGCATCTAAATCACATGACCAAGTATAGTCACAGCAAGGACCCCCTTCAGAAAGGTACTTGCACTGAATCCTAAAGGATAAGGTGGGGTGGGGGTTGTTCCTGAAGTGAGGATAAAGTGGGGTAGAGTGGGAGAAAATGTCCATTCCCATTTGGCTGCTAGTCAGACCTGAACCCTGACATAGGGCTGGTGCCTCACTCAGCTAGACTGACCACACTGTGACTGTTACCTTCTTAGATTGGACTAATGTCCTATCTGGTTTGTCCATAACAAAGCATCCAGCCCTCCACTGGCCTGTCTACCACATGGGTCACCACATCGGTCAAAACTTCTCTACCTTCAAAGGTAGTTCTGTGGGAAACTACTTCAAAGAAGGAGAGCCTGAGGTAAAGACTGAGTTCACATGCTTTATTAAGGACTCCCCTGAGTATGGACCAGGAAGGGAGGGAGCAAGCAGGAGAAACAAAGGGAAGGAACCAAGCAAAGATGCCATTTCATGAGAGTCTTGGCCTTATCCTGGTCCTGTGGGGAGCTTTGGAGTGTAAGTTAGGCCTCAAGTTTGTTAAGACTTGACAACTCAAGTTGTTGCCTGGTCTTCTGCTCTAGACTCAGGGTCACCTGTGTTGGAGTTGGGTAGGATGGTGATACTTGCTGTTCTCTGAACCTGAGACCGAGCCCTAGGGCAGATAGCTGAGGAAGGCTCATAGGTGAGTGCTGGGGTGGGAGGAGGCTGTGTACACTGAGATGGGGATCCTCACATGTGTGCCTGCGATTCTCTGGGGGAGTGGATCACAGTCAAATGGCCTCGTGAGATGGGGGAATATCACATGCTCTGAATACTGGGATCTTTGTGCCAGTCATCTGCAAAAGTGTGAGAGTCCCTGTATGGAAGGACCTAGGGACCCTTGTTATGCAATGTTCCCCAAAGGACATGGACTGAATTGCTTGGATATGGAGCCTTGCTTTTGGACCTGTTGACTCAATGCACCTGATTCTGGCTAGGGAGGAACTGGGGGCTCTGCTCAGAGGACTCCTTTTTGGTTGGCCTTTTACCGCCTTCCTCAGGTCTTTTGGATTCTGATCATGGCTGTGCCACTCTGGCTTTGTGGGACTGTCCATTTTTTATTCATTCCATTCGTTTATTCATTTGTTTATTTTTGTGGTACTGAGGGTTGAATCAAGTTTTTTATACTGAGCTACATCCCCCATTTTTTTTAATTTAAATTTTGAGACAGAGTGTTGCTAAGTTGTTGAGCTGAGCTCAAACTTGTAGTCCTTCTACTTCAGTCTCTCAGAGTATAATCTCAGTTGGAATTTTAAGCCATTTCCTCAGTTTCCCCTTCTGGAATCTGCAAGGTTGTTCTGCTGCTTTGTGACATTTTTCTGGAGTGGTCAGCGAAGAGCATACTCAGGAGTTGGGGGCTCTTGTAGGTAAGAACCTTTGATGCAGGGCAGACTCCCATAAGCCTGTGATCTGGATGCTATGTGGGCCTTCCACTAAGAAAAGACTCTCCTTATCTCCATGCCTGGAGCTCCCCCTGACATCTCTCTCCTTATCTCCATGCCTGGCCTGAGATTTCTTAGGAAGATTTGGTCACTCCTGATCTACCATGTTCTTGCACCCCCATTCCCTTATATCCTTAGCCTCCCTCTGTAAAAAAGGTGATAGCTGGCTCATGGGTTGGGTTGTTGGATGAGGTTCAGGGAAGATGGGTAGAGTTGCTGCCACAGGTATCCCTGCCCTGCCCATGAGCAGCCTCATACCCCCCATACTGGCATTTCTCAGACTTCCCTCATCTATCTTCCAGGGAACCACTCAAGACAACATGGGGCCCCAATTTGGATCACTGACCAGAATGCAGAGACAGGGAGCTACTTCTGAATCCCCTTACTTTTTTCCCTAAGCTTTCTGGTTGCCTGAGAATAGAAACAGTGAAGTTTAGTGTGTAGTGGTGGCTGGAGTGGAGGAGAGAGTTGTTGCCCCCTCCCGATTGGCTCTCAGTGACAGCCTGGTGGACTTGCTCAGCTGGCCTCCTGCCATTTCTGAAATTGAAGCCTTGTCTACATTACATGACCACAAAAACAAGATCTTATAGTCCCCTGGCTTCCTATATGTGTCAGCCAGAAGCCATGAGAAACAGGCAGGTTTCTGGTGGGGATCTCATATGGTCCATGTATATGGTGTGGCCATGGGAAAGCAGGCGTCTAGGCACGTTGAAGCCCCTCCACCTCCTCTCACAACCACCCACTTCCCTGTAAAGCTGCGGAACTCACTACACTGCCGTTGGCACAGCCCTTCTCACAAACTGTATGTGAGCCTTTCTAGAACTAATCTGGGGGCTAATGTCTGTGTGTATTAGTGAGCTTTCTTCCAAGGGCCTTGCTTGTTTCTTGGATGGTGGAGCTAATTTTGCATATTTGTGGAAAATGACCAGATACTGTCTTAGTTACTTTTCTCATTGCTCATTGACAAAATACCTGACACCCAAAGTTTAAGGGGGAAAGATTTATTTAACTCACAGTTTGTAGAAGTTTCAGCCCATAATCACCTGGCTCAAAGGCAGGGTGGATTGGCAGAGAGGCATCACACAGCAGAAAACAGCTTATGGCAAGCAGAAGAAAGAAAAAGCAACAAGGGTTAGCCACAGATCTTTCTATCCCTTATATTTTATCCAGGCTACTTATGGCAGGGTAGCACTCACACCCTTAATCCTTGTGCTCTTGAACCTAGCATTGCACCATGAAATTGATCCCAGCATCACACACTAGATCTAACTACTTCTGAAAAAGCCCCACTTTTGAGGGCATAAGGCTTTCAAGAGGACATCTAGACACAAATCATAACATTTCACCCCTGCACCCCCAAGACATATGCACATTCCTTTATGCAAAGGGCATTTAGTTCATTTAACAGTTGCAACATTGCTGAAAAGTCTAAGTCCAAAGTCTCCGCTAAGATTTAAGGCAAACTCAGCTGTAACCCCTGTACAAATAAAAAGAAAGTTAAACACTTCCAACATTCAATGGCATAAGATAGACATTTCCATTCCAAAGGTTACATACAGGGTAACAGCAAGGAATGGGAACAAAGCAAGATCAAAATCCATCAGGGCAAACAAGTCCCACAGTTCCACTTTCAGCATCCATAGCAATCTGTGGCAAGTCGTGAACTCCAAAAGGCTTGGGTGGCTCTGCACTTATGGCACTGTCAGTGGTTGTAGCTCCCATGCCTTCTCTTTTGGGCCAGCTCTTCTCAATCCTTTCAGCTTTCTTTAGACAATCCACATTCATGACTAATCAAACCTTCTGAGGTCTCCACTGTTACCTTTTGCTTCACACTCACAGTTTCACACACTAACCTCTTAGGGACATACTACCTGGCCTCCCAGGCCTTATTCTGAAACCTGGGTAGAAACCTTCCTGATGCCACAACTTTTGTATCCTGTATACACCTAAAACCAGCACCATATGGATGTCGCCAAGGTCTGCTGTCATTTGGAGCAGCAGCCCTGCTTCCTTCTTTTGTCTGTAGAGGTTGAGTACCTGA
Source organism: Hydrochoerus hydrochaeris (assembly GCA_004027455.1). Lineage (NCBI taxonomy): Eukaryota > Metazoa > Chordata > Mammalia > Rodentia > Hydrochaeridae > Hydrochoerus > Hydrochoerus hydrochaeris. The sequence goes on along the minus strand of PVLA01005238.1, from coordinate 57,020 downwards.
ATTTCTGATCACTCTGAACCCAATCCAAAGGAACAGCTTCCCTAAGTTGCTACCATTCTGGAACATGGTGCTCTAGAGCTCTCTTTTCAAAAGTCTTTCACCTTTTCTTGAGGCTGCAAAGGGTAGATTCCTGCTGGTTTTTGTGATGTCATCAGGTCTTTTCTTCTGATGTCCTCTTCTCAATACTTGGATTTTTCTTGCTAGTACTTTTAGCAAAGAATTTCTCCTCTGTTTTGTCTTTTCAGCCTGCAGCTTTGCTCAAACTTCCTTTCTAGCTAAACTCATAACATTTTGAATCATTCTGCTGGGCTCTTTGCTCTTGACTCTTAACATAAATCTGGCTAAAAGTTCATCCTCCAACAGTAGCCATGCCCGACCTGAATATTAGACAGCCTTGAAATTTCTTCTCTAAGATTAGTTAGCCTACCACCTTTAATTTTTGTCTTAGGAAAAGTCTCTGGACATAACCAAAATGCAGAAAAACTTTCTGCCAAGGTATAACGCACATCATCTGGAGTTCAACAGCCAGTGCTCTACCCAGCAGAAACCTCCCAAGCCAGGGCTTTACTAGCAGGATTTCTATCAGCCTTCTGGTCTTCTGAACACAGATCACAATCTCCCATTAAGAATAACCTAAGGTGTCCCAGCTGTACTTTTTCAGTCAGCATCTGTAAACCTTTCCAAACTGTTTTCACAAGTCAGCTTCAAAGGTTCCTAAACTACATTCTCAGGTACAGTCCTAGCGGTGACCCCACTTCTGGTACCAGAGTCTATCTTAGTGAATTTTCCATTTCTGAGGCAAAATACCTGAAACTCAAACTTAAAGAGGAAAAGGTTTATTTAGCCCACAGTTTGTAGAGTTTTCAGTCTAAACTGGCTGGTTCCAAGGCAGGTAGCTTGACAGAAAATTAATTTCATGGCAAGCAGAAGGCAGCAAAGGCAACAAGGGATGACCACAGCTCTTTATAGCCCTTTTATCTTATCTAGGCTACTTAGGGCAAGGTAGCACTCACAACCTTAATCCTAGTGCCCTTAAGTCTAGCATTGCACCATAAATCAATTTCAGTGTCACACTAGATCTAGCCACCTCTGAAAAAGCTCCACCTATGACTACATGAGGCTTTGGGGGGGACATCTGGACATAAACTATAAAATATATGTTGGAATTCAGCACCACACATAATCTTTGGCAGCATTCTGGTGCCCATCTGTCTCTGCAGACACTCATCTCTGACCTCCGTGCCTAGCAATATAGGTGGATAATTTTAGCAAATGTAATAATGTTCTCTGTGCTCTTTAGCAACTGATTTTTTCCTTTCAAGATCATGCAGGGAAAGTTTTTATGAGTCAGTCATCATAGAGCTGTCGTGAGTTGTTCATCACATGTTTCTTGGGCCTTTGACACATGGGATGTCACATGCCTCATCACATGCCCCTGAGTAAAACAAGGTAGGTAAAGGGGGAGAAAGTGTGGGCATGAGGGAGCTGAAATTTTATCATTTTTTTCTTGGTACCCTGGATTGAACTCACAGCCTCATGCTTGCCAGGCAGGTGCTGTACTGCTGAGCTAAATCCCCAGCTGGGAGCTATAATTTTAAATAGATGTTTGATCTAACCTCATTCTGGTGACAAGAAGACAATGACCAAAAACCTCAATGAGAAGAAGGAGAGAGGGATTCTCTTTCCCAGGCAGTGAGAATAGCAGGTACCAAGGCCCTGAGGTGGTCATGTGCCAAACATGAAAAACAGCAAGAAGGTGTGTGGAAGGAGGACAGAAGGTGAGGTCAAGGAGGTGGTGGAATAGATTAGGGGGCAGACTGAGACATTGGTAGGAATTTGGGTAATAAGGTAGGGCTGGAATGAGGGTCAGGACAGTGCTGCAGTTTGGATCTTGACTGTCCCAAGAGGCCCATGCATTGAAGGCTGTGGTGCTATCAAGAAGTGGTAGGACTTAGGAGGTAGAACCTAGTGGGAGGACTTAGGTTATGGGGGGGCTTGCCTTAGAAGGGGACAGTGGGACCCTGACCCCTTCCTCTCCTTGCTTCCTGGCTACGTACAGTTCTCCTCCACCATGTGCTCTTATTATCAGGTACCATTCTGTCGCAGGCCCAAATAACAGAGATAGTACCTGTGGACTGTAACCTTTGAAACCATGAACCAAAATAAACCTTTCTTCCTTTCAGTTTATCTCAGGTGTTTTGTCACAGAGAAAAAAAGTGTTGGGCACAAGCTGTTGATCATCAGTTGTCATCCACCTGGTATGGGAGGTCTAGAGCGTGTGATAAAAGAGGCACAGGGGAGGAAGAGGGGATCAGAACATACACAGGTGGGTGGAATGTGAATTGGAAGAGAAGCATCAGGTGGCTCTGGCTGTCTGCCTGAGCACTGGGGAGCAGGGCGCTGCTGTGCTGGAGCAGCTGGAGGAGACAGTTCCTGGTTTCCATGCCTAAGTGTGGTATGTCCTATAAGAAATGTTCTGTGGTTCTCTCAGGTGGAGTCTTTGCCTGTTTATTTATTCACACATCAGGAGTGAGCTCTCAGCTGTCCCCACCAGCTCATCCACCTGGCAGCACTGTGGACCCTGGGAGCCCTCGCTGTCCTGCCAGTCTGTTTAACTTTTTGCTTCTGTCACAGCCGCCCTCTGTGTAATGCTCTGCACCCCTGAGGCTTAGGAGTGTACTCTTCAGCCACATTTTGGAATGAACTGGGACTACTGGGAGCCACCTTTGATGCTACTTGGTTTGAATAGGTGGGATGAATAGGTGGGGGGAGGCACATGCCTTCACTCCAGTGAAGGGCAGAGGGCTCTCCAGGGTACACAGAATACAGGCAGCACAGGGGAAGAATGGGGCGGGCAGGAGGATGGAGGGACCAGAGCTGAGAGGGGGCCGGATAGGCATGGACAGAGGAAATCCACTGTGGGGTGGTTTCTCCAGAGTGCTTTAAGACTGAGCGGGTAGGCTCTGTGTGTGTATGTATTCTGTGCACAAGTGTTTGTGTAAACATTTGTATACGCCCATGTGTGTGTGCACATGGACAGTAGGAGGGTCCCAAGGTCAGCCCAGATTATTGTTCTCTTACTTTCTCCAGAAAATGAGGGCTGCTGGGAAGGATGAGTGGAAAAGATCTTATTATAGCATCTGTTTGTTTAAATTAGGAAAAACAAGAAGCTCCTGGGGTGAGGAAGGTGGAATTCCGAGCTGCCTTGGGTCTCAGGCTCCTGGCTGGGCTGGTTACCAACCTGATCTGTAGTGCATATGCTTTCCCACAGCAAAGTGGCCCTATGGGCTGCAGAGGCACCATGCACTGGCTGTGTGTCATAAGCAGCCTGGCTCCTGGCCACCTTGCTCAGCGGGGCACACATGTTGGACCCTGGCAACCAGCAGCTGCTGGCAGAAACCCCAACTGTGTGGCAGTCAGGGAACCCACGGCCACTTGCCTATCTGTTGCCAGCTTCAGGCTGGATGGCTGGGCAGGTCAGTGGTGTGGCAGTGGCTGGGCAGGTCAGTGAGTAGGGCTAGGTCAGGAGGTGGAGACTCAGCCAGGTACAGGCTGCTAGCCAGAGACAGTGCTGCTTGAGGCCTTTTAGGGTAGTTGAGGCAGTACAAGGCTTGGCTTTACTCCTCCTTCTGATCCCTGAAGATGCTGGGAGCAGGGAAGAGAAAGGGTGGAGACATAGTGACAGACCCAGTCCAGAGGAAGCAGCTGCACCAGCCTGGGCCATGCTATGAGCTGAGTGCTGTGTGTAGAACTCAGTGCTCTTCACCACAGCTTTCTCAGCAGAGTAGTCACTTATATGCTCAGCTGAGGAAACTGAGGCACAGACCAGTGGAATTATCTGTAGATGTCACGCAGCATAAAGTAGGAGAGCCAAGGCTCAGACTCACTCTCATGAATTAGTTCCCCTCTCCAAGCCTGTTTTCCCACAGCTCAGGTGGGGGTAGCTACAAATGATGCCCTGAAAGTGCTAGCAGAGCATTTGGCTGGTGTTGCCCTCACAGGACACCCTGGAATCCTTTGCTCAGGGCTCCACTGGTCCCCAAACCCCAACAACCATCGGATCCTGGTTCCCACTGGAGCAGTGTCCTTGAATGCTAGTGAGGAGTAAGATATGACCAGAATAACAGTAGAGTTCCCAACTCTGCTTTGGACATTCTGCCCTGCACAGGGCACCTTCTAAGGCTCTGTGATACCCAGAGTTTGAAACGAGAGACCGTTCTGGGTCATGCCAAGATTTAGGATTTCCTCTGTATTTTGGTTTCTTTTTTTTTTTTTTTCCTCCATCAGCCATTTTTTTTCTCAATATTTAGAAATCACATTTCAAAAATGTGAGCTGTAGTTGAACATGGTGATACATGCCTAGAATAACAGCATTCTCACAGGCTGAGGCAGGAGGATCACAAATTAGAGCCTAACCTGGGGAATTTAATGAGACCCTGCCTAAAATAATAATGATAATAATTTTTAAATTTTTTTTAAGGCTGGGCTATAGCTTAGTGCAAAGGCCCTGGATTCAATCCCCAGTCCTCAAAAAACAAAAACAAGACAGCAGCCTTCAAGGAGGGCCTGCAGCCAGTAGGGAAGTGTATGGGGCCTGACTTGGTCTCTCCCATCTATCTCACACTGGAACAAGACTGACTACTTGGCTGGCATAGGACTCCAACTTCAGGCTCTTTATATCTTGTAGTTTCCGAAGCCTGGTCCACAATCCTCTGGGGGTTGGAACTTGAGGTCCAAATGGTAGACATATTGTATTTTGATGATTCCTTATTTGCTTAATACAAATGAAATATTTTTAAAAACCAAAAAAATGTAACCAGGATCATACTCCTTACTTCACTGATCTTACTGCTTATGGCAAGATGGGGACAGGGTAGGAGTGTACATCAAAACCAATTGAAAGAGAAGTATTAGGAGTTCACATTGCCCAGGGAGCTCTGACTGTGGAGGAAATTGTGGTAGTGATGTGTGGGGGCCTGCAGCTTGCTGGGGTGAAAGCCTGGAGAGAAGACCACTGACTCTTGCTGCCTGTGTCTGGCTCACTCCAGAGGTGGCAAACCTCTCTCTGGGTCATCCGTCTGTACCCAGTGGGGTATAGGACCTCAGGTTTTAGAGTCAGACCCCCCAGGTCCAGCGTCCTTCCCCCAAGCCCTGCCATCTACTCTGTGCTGAGTGTCCACCTTCCCATTGTCAGACTCTCATGCCCAGGAAGCTGCTTGGGCTGGAGTCCTGTGACATAGAGAGCTGAGACTGAAAGGTGCAGAGGGGTGCCCATTAATTGCATCACAAGCAGATAAAAATAGTTAGGGGAGCAATGCAAGGAATTTTAATCGCTGCCGCACATCTCTGGAGTCTGGAAGGCTGCTCCTCTCGGGCCCTGGCCCAAGGCCAGCCCTGCATGCACAGCTGGGAGCTGCCAACCTCCCCCACAGCTTGCTCTGCACTTTAGAGTTGGGCAGGCCAGGGTGATGTGTGGAGGCCACACTGCAAGGGGAGCCCCAAACTTCCTTCTAGGTGTGGCAGGGAGTCTTGGACTCTGGTTTTAGGAGCCCATGGCTTGGTTCTGGGTACTGAAGGGTTAGAGCTCTGACTTGCAAATAACAAAAGCTCAGCCTAAGTTGCCATAGGACCAAGGACGATTGCGCAGTACTTGTAACCTTGTGTTATGGTTTATGTCTGAGTGGTCCCCCAAAGCCTCATGCAGTCATAGAGGTGGCTGAACTTAGTGTTTGTGATTGGTTCATTGGCTAACACTGGGATTGGCAGTGTGAGTGCTGTGTCTGCCCAGGAGTAGAGCTGGCATACAATATAAGGGAGGGAGCCATGTTCTTCCTTCTTTTGCCCTTTTGCTCTTCTCATTTGTGGCCACCATGAATGGCTGCCCTTCAGCCACGCCACCCTGCCTTGGAGCCAGCTGCATATGGACTGAAATTTCCCAAAACTGTAAGCTAAATAAACCTTTCCTTGCTTCTCTTTGGATGTCAGGTATTTTGTCTTGACAATGAGAGTGAAGTAACCAAGACACCATGCCACCAGATAGGCAGGTGACAGTGGGCTTGGCTCCAACAGATATTGTCCAGTGTCTTCTAGGTGTAGAGAGCTCTTCTAGAGTGGCACTGACCAGTCTTCACCATGGGTTCTGTCTCCTTCTACCTCTGTGGCTATGCAGACTTCCATCTAGTAGAACAAGCCCACCACAAAGGAAGGTGGTGCTGAGATGGTGCCCAGCCCTGGCTGCATAGATAATGTCAACCACCTATTTCTGTGAGGGGACCCTAGAAGCAGTGAAAGAAGATTCCTTCTGAACTGGCTGGGTAGGCAGAGCCAAAGGCCACCTCTGGGTGACCTGTGGCCATACAGACTTGGGTGACCTTGGCAAGTGGCCCAGGGTTCTTCCCCATATTTTCACTTACTTGAGTTGTTGTTCTTTGGCTGTGATGATGTTTTCAGGGAGGAGTGAGTGTGATTTCCTCCTGTCCCTGGGGAGGACATTCCAAGCCCCTGTCACTGGAATTCTGTTCTCTTCCCTGGCCCTGTGGTGATGATGGCTTTGCATCGATGGCCTGCATGTTGCACATGGTTGGAAGGGTTGGCTGTCCCCCAGTACTCTGGGCCTGCTGTGCTCATGTGTGGTCTCTGGAGGCCAGAGAAAGCCTGGGATGAGGAGGGGTAGCCATGTGGATTCTGATACTAGAACCATAAAACTGACAATCCAGAAAGTGGGTAACCCAAGCATCTCCCTCTTTCATACCCTGGTGTCACCCCAGTGAAAGAATGTGCCCTACTGATAGGTGGGGGATGGGAACCCCAGAAGGTCCACAGCTGACAGACTGAGCATTATTGTAACCTCCTCTGCCACTTTACATCCAAACCCACCACTTCATCTCCTGGCTCATCCTCAGTTCCTCCCTTTGTAAAGCAAGGGTTGGTTAATTTGGGATTGAATTGCCCAAGTAACAGGTGAATATACAGTTGGCTCCATATCTGTGGATTCTTTATCCACAAATCAACCAACTACAGAGGAAAAATTTGTGAAGACAAAACAGTTTTAATGAACACATACAGGTTTTTTTCTTGTTATCATTCCAAAGCAATTCAGTGTAGTAGCTATTTACATAGCATTTACTTTGTATGTGGCATTATAAGCAATCTAGACATGATTTAAATCCTGCAGGAGATGTGCATAGATTCTGTGCAAATACTATGCCATTGTATATTAAGGGACAGGATATGTTTAGAATTTGGTATGTACAGGATGCTCTGGAAGCAATCCCTCATGGATACGCCGGGACAACTATGCTTATCTGTCCCACATGACAGCAGTTCTGATAAGCCTGATGTTCCATTTTCCTCTACCTTGACCTCTGCTTTTCTGTTCTCCTTCCCTTCCCTGGATGCTACATGCAGTAGCCTCACTGTACACCATGTGTGCAGTTTCCTAGGTGGGCAGATAGCATCGCATTCTTCACCTGCTGTCTTGCTTATTCTGTGGCATGGTACTCTGTGTGGCAGGACGGGCAGGTCTTCCTTGTTCATCTGGATGCTGTGAGGTGCTCCACATGGAGGTCTAGCACAGTGTCCGTTGATGGCCTTCAGGCCCACTCTAACTATTGGTGAATAGAAAATGTTTGGCCCTCAATGACACTGACCTTGAATGTACATCCTGATGACACATATATGAGGACAGTCCCAGGGCAGACACTGAGAGGGTCAATTGCTGAACATTCAGTGACTATAAGAATGAACTGCTAGAATGTTCCTGTGCATGTGTCAGAGTTGAATGCTACAGAAGGAAGAAAGAAGCCAGTGATTATTGAACAATAATCTGTACCAGATGCCCTCCTAGGCATTTTGTCCACCTTCTTTGCCATCTCAATCCCTATTTTACATAAAAGGAAAATAGGGACCAGAGAAGTTAAATGTTTGCTGCCAAAAGGTATGAGACCCCCAGCCAGGTCTACCAAGGTGCTGGAAATGGAGTAGCCTTGTCCTCCCTCCAAATGAGGGGACAGAAGGGAGGCAAGAGCTTGCTTTCAGCAAGGCCCCAGCAAGGCTGCATCTGCACAGTGTGCTGTAAAGAGTGTTTCAAGCATCTTTTGGGGCAGGTCCAGGGCAGGCTGACTGATCTAAGGGGTATTGGGAGCCTGGGTTCTAAGCAGCCCTTCTCTTCCCAGAGTGTCCCAGCCCCATGCATCCTTGGACTCTGGAAGTTATCCCATATTCTATAGGTACCAAAAGTTTCCTTTGAAACCCCATGGTACCAACATCTGTTAGTTCTTAGGGAACAAAGGTTGACAGAGGCCTGCTGGGGCTGTGGGGTGGGGAGATACTGAGTTCAGGAGTGCAAAGATTCAAAGACAAAGGAGAAAACCCTAACCAGGCACTGGCCCATGTCCCAAGGCCTGCTTTGATGTGATTTTCCATCCTGTGGTCTTATAAAGCATTGTGCCATATGATCTGGGACTAAGAGACAGTGCTGGCCACTCACCCAGTGCCCAGAGGAGCTGACTTTTCCTCCAGGGACCCAGCATGGTGGTCCCAGGCCAACAGAAAGGCAAATTATGTGACCTGAAAAGCCACCAAGCTAGATCCCTGGGCAGGGACTCTGGGAATCTAGGAAGATCTCTAATCAGAGCTTGGAGCACAGCCTGAGGCTGACCACCCTAGAGGAGGCCTGGGACTTCGGGGCCACAATGACAGCTGAGTAGACAACAGAAGTAATGCAGGTTGTTCACTGCACATCAGTCCCTATAGTCAGGCTTTTTATAAGTGCAATGGTGAAGGGTGCAGGCTATGGTACTGGCACCCACTAGCTGTGTGACCTTGGGCAGGTCTCTTAACCTCTCTGTGCCTCAGTTTTCTTATCTCCAAAATGGGCATAATAATGACAGTGACTAAGTAACAAAGTGATTGCTCTAAGAATTAAATGCTAAACACTAATAACAGGCACTGAAAAGGCTGAGAGTGAGTTGTTAGGTGTCCGTGAGGACAGTGTGTCCGCTTGGCCCAGACATGTTCTGTAGCCATTTGATAATGAACAAGAATGGCTGAGCTGCTGAGCACGCATGGGATGAGGTGCAAGGTTGAGTATGTGCCATACAGTGGCTCCTTGATCCTGAAAGCCATCCTGCAATGGCAGTTCTTGGCCCTGTTTGCCAATGCGGGGCTGAGGTGTCAGGAGGCGAAGTTCCTCGTCAGGTGACTCACTTGGGGAGAGTAGGGTCTGAATGGAAGTCTGCCTGATGGGTTCCAGGGCCCCGCCTCTGGGCCCTAGGGCTCCTCGTTCTGCGGTTCTGTGTGCCCAGCCCCAGAGCACCTGCTGTTCTGCGGGGTGATGTGAGGGCCTGGACCCTGACCGAGCCTGCAGGCTGCCAGTGAGAGCCAGGTGCCCATGCCACGTGGTGGGGATAGGGGGGCTCTGGGTCTCACGGACAGATGTGTATTTAGCCTTTGACTTATGGTCGCTGCTGGACCAAGACACAAACACATGTTGAGTTCAGACCTGTTTTGCACTTGGGTCGAGTGACCAAACCGTGAGGACCACAGACCCAGGGCCATTCACTTCAGTGTAGATGGCTTTGCCATACTTGAGCATGTATAGCAGCCAGCCCTGGCACCAGCGAGCACTCACAGCATGTGACAAAGCAGGATACCGATAGCAGTAAGAAGCTAACCCTAGAATTTGCCAGAGTCAATCATCACAGTGATGATGGTGGATGTGTGGCACACATGTGGGTGGCAGCATAGGGACCTATTGGCTTTTTAAAATTGTAAGTCAGGGTCTCTTTATGTAGTCCTAGCTGTCCTTGAACTCACTATGTGGCCCAGACTGGACTTGAACACAAGGCACTCTTCCTGCCTCTATCTCCCAAGTGCTGGGATCACAGACAATGTGTACCACCAGGCCTAGCCCATTGGTTGTCTTGTTGGGGTAACATTTGGAGTTTTATGACCCCTCTAAATGTGCCAGTAAAAAGACTCAGGACTCAAGAGACTTGGGGGTACTGGTGGCCTTGCTGAATGTACTCAGGGTGGTGCCGAGGTCAGTGCACCCCTCTGGGCAGAGGCCCTCACTGCGAAGGGTTTGCGTGTCCCCCAAAGACTGTGGCTGCTCTTCCAGGAAGCGTGCCCGCCAGCCTCTCAAGGGGACATGCAGCCGCCTTCTGCTTTTCTGTCATGAAAGACTGGCTTTAATTGGCTGCTGGGGCGTATCTACCATCTGAGGATGCCACCTGTGTGTCTCTTTCCTGTCAGAGTCTCCAAGCTCCCCTGTCAACTCCGACTCTGTTAACACAAACAGCCAGTTTACAAGCCCAGGAAATGTTCAGTGATTAGAAAAACTGGTGGAGGAGAGAGAAGTCTGTTTTGAAATAAATGGGATACGAGGAGCTGGATGGACACATTTTGTGCGTCTCTAAGGGACCGTGACGCTCTAGAGGACGGGAAAGAAGAAAGAATAGCAGAGACCAGTCCTTGTTCACAGAACATGAACTATTCGTCTTTAAAACAGAAGAGGAAGTGAGCAGCTGTCTTCCAGCTGTGGCCAGCAGTGCCATCAGCTGTGCACCACACTGTCTCTCGGTGGTCATCGAGACAGGCCTGGTTTTCCTTTGAGCATCTGAGTGGCAGGGATTTTTTCCTTCAAGGAGAAGCTGTTTTCTTTTTCTTTTTTCTTGTCACAAAGAGAAGATGGTGACAGCTGCTGTATTTGGACTTTCTATTGCCTGTCATTTTGGGTGCTCTGGAAGCACGATGCTACGATAAGATGAGGAATGAGGTAGTATAATCCCCCAAGCCTCATCTGTCCCCAAAAGAGCAGTATTTCCTAAAGTGGCTTCCTTAGAACATGACTCTTACGTGATGCTTTTGGAAAAACAAAACCCCACTGTCTACATAGGTTTGGAGAAGATGATAAACACCTGCGCATGGAGATTCAGTGTTTATAACCATTGCAAATGCCCTGAGAAGTCCTACAGTGAGGCACTTTAACATTTGTCTAAAGGAATCTTCTTTGATCCCAGAAGTCTTCTTGGCAGAATACCAATAAATACAGACGCTAACCTGACAGACCATAGGTATAGAGTGGGTCAGATGGATGTGGCCTTAGTCTTGACATCCCCCATATTTCCCAGTCTGTGGAGCACTGAGATGCCCCTGGCCAATCTGATGACACCAAAGTAGCATCTTTCAGGCTGGCCAAGAGGAACCCTGCAGTGCCAGTGTGATATGGGACATCTTCAGCTCACTGGTGGGAGCAGGCAAGGCTTGCAAGGGGGCAGGCTTAGTAACTGGAAAATGTGTGGGCCAGCAGGACAAGAAGTAGGAAGGTGGACCAGCACCAGCCAGAGTCCACAGGGTCTGGGATACTTGTAGAGGCCTTAGGGTCTGGCAGAAGGCCTCGGGGCCACTGCACAACAAACCAGGCCCCATAGGCTTCTTGCAGCTCTGCCAGGCAACGTGCCAGATCCCTGATAGAGGAAGAATGATCCAGACTAAGGGGTCTTCTTGGGGAGGCTTGCTGGTCTTGTGCAACTAGGTTGGCTCAGTAAGACAGATCTCATCTGGAAATTCTGGTGTTGGGAGGAGGTTCCTTTCAGAGGGAGAAGTGTGGCTCTGGGTGGAATTTCAGGGCAGACTGCAGTCTTAAAAAATGCTGCTTCCTGGAAATCATCCATAGAAAACCAGTCCTGTGCACAGGGTCCCACCTCACTGATCTAGTTCCCATCAGAAGACTCAGAACAGGTCCCCACATCAACCATCCTGCCTGTTCCCACTCTTCCGTAATGACCCTGTTTTTTTTTTTTTTTTTTCTTAGGAGCTTGTGGGCGAGGTTTTCAGAGAAGGGCCAAGTGAGGAGGAGGAAGAGGACTTCCGGCTAGAAGGTACTTGGAATCCTTGGCTCCATTTCCCATTCAGTGGGGTGGGGAAGGGCATCTGGCTGCCTGTGTGCACTGTGGTCCCCAGAAGGTCTGCGACCCTCACAGTGTGGTAGGTGGTGGAAGAGGAGGGAATATGGCTTTTCACAGGGGCAGCTTAGCCTGAACCTGTCCACAGTGGGACCTTGGAGTCAGAGGCAGCCTCCTCCAGGGTTATAATGGTAACATTATGGCTGTTTCCACAGCTCCCCAGGTTTATCACCCCTGGTGCCAATACATGCATATACGTGTACACATCCATGTATGCATCTGCACCCCTGCTCCCAGCCAGCCTCATTCTCTTTGCACAGGGGGCTCCTGCTTGTCCTGTGGAGCCCTGGCCACCTGTGTGCTGATGTGACTTTAGGCACACTACTGCTCCTTCCAGACCTCAGTAGCCACTTAGTAGAATAGGAATGAGGCCTGTGTGGCCCCAAGCTTGGCTCAGGTATGTTTGTGGAGAACATTGGCACCTGTTCTGTTTGGTATCACAGAAGAGAAGCAGTCATGGGCAACCTGGGAGGGTAAGGGGAGGCAGCTGGCTCCAAAGCTGGGGACTAGCCTGGGGCCAGGGTGCAAGGGTCCTTAGGGCATCTGGCTGTGGGGGGTCCTGAGGGCCTTTAGCAGAGAGGCCTGGATGCTGTCCCAGGGCACCTGGGCTACCTGAGGGCTGTGGCCACATCCACCCTGAGGGTTAACATACACTCTCTGTGGCTCTGCCCCAGGGTTACTGAATCCTAAGTGCATTGGAATAGGTGCCCAGGTGACTTTGTGTGTAAGTCACACCTGAAGGTGCTTTGTCAGAAAAATCCACTTAGCTGCCCAGAAGCTGGAAGGATGGTGGGGACCCAGGTGCCATTGAGTGTGCCTACCTGTGGTCCTGGCCCCTTGTACTCAGAGGTTTGATGGTTTTGAACCCCATTGTTCCTCAGGCTCCCAAGCCTTCACTGTCATCCTCCTCTTTCCATGGAGACATGCTGGGGATTGGCATGCTGTAGGATTTCGGCCATGAGGATTAAGGTGACCCCAGACTCTGACTACAGGGCCTTCAGCACCCATTCCATTTATCTACTCATTTGCTCATTCATGTGAGCAACTTTGTTCTCTTGTCTTCTACCCATATCTGATGCCTCCTCATTATTAATGCACCCATCTCCTGATCCAAGACCCACTCAGCCAACACTTGCATCCATCCATCCTTCTCTTGCTCTGCCCATTACCCCTCATCCTTCCATTCATTGCCCATTCTTTTGTCTCCTTTTTCGTTATGTATGTTTAGCCAGCTTGACCTCATATGTCACCCAGCACCCTCAGCCCATTCTCCACCTCTGTCCTTCACTCATCCATTCAGCATCTACCCATTCATCCCCTTCTTCCATCCATTATCCTTATTCCACTTATCATTCTAAGACAGTGAGGGTGAAATTTTTAGAGACCTGGTACCCAAACCTGCCACCCAAAACCCAGTTATTCATCACTAAGTGCTAACACTGTGATGAAACCTGGATATTGAGTACTGAAACAGCTGTTATTGGATGCTCAGCTGCTGGGGTGACTTGGCTCGCCTGCTGACAGAGAGGGCTTTCTGTCCCTTTGGTTCACCTTCACTGTTCTGGGATCCCTCCATTTGTCTTTCTGTCTGTTCAGTATTTGTTGGGTCCCTAGGTAGAACCAAAACCTAAGAACTTTTCTGTTCACAAAGACTTAATATGAAATCATGCAATTAATTTCAAGCAAGATGTCTTTACCAGCAAACAGCCATGATAAAAGCTGTGGACCTGGATCCTTCCCAGTTCAGTTAGCAATCTTCTGTGACATCTTGGGCAGGTCTCTTGCCCTCCCCGTTACATGATGGGTGGTGACATGCAACTGGAATCAGCGGATACTCAGGGGACATCTTGTAGGAGGGACTGACTCAGGGGCAGCATTTACAAACATTGGCTAGTGGGCAGGGAGAAATACAAGGTGCTCAAGGGTCCCAGCTCCTGTCAGCCATGTGTGTGAGGTTGGTAGCACTTGGTCTGACTCAGAGGTCCATCTGCTGCATATGGGGCTTTGTTAGCAGCCTAAATGCCTTACTGGCCACTATTGGTGTCCAGGCATGGTGCCAGTACCCATGAAGGGATTGCATGTCACCAACCTGCCTCAGTTGCCTGATTAGAGTTTGGGCTACATTATTGGTGGTAAAGCTTTTTAGTCTCTCTTCAAACAAAAGATTGTACAGGCGCACAAAATGTAAAATAGTTAAAACAGATTTCAGGGAGATGCATACAGCATGAAGTCATTATGTAAAACCAAAGGCACCAGACAATCCTGGATTTTTAATACATGTATGTGTATTAATATATGGATAGCAGCCAAGAAGACAATAACAGTGGCTACTTGTGGTCACAGGAGGGAACTAAAATCTAAAAGAGTGGTTAAAGCAGGCAATAGTATTACTGTAGTGAATGTTCCAACTTTTATAAGAATGTAGCCCGGTGTCCATGAAATGAAAGGCTAATGACAGGATTTAAATGTGGAAACAAAGCAGTAACAGTGAGGCTGCTCTGGTTTGAGCCAGGTGGGCACCTGGACCTGTCCAGCCACTTGTTCCCTGAGACTTTGGATGGATCCTAGCCCCAGGGTTGCCCATGGCTCTCTGGCCTCCTTTAGTGTGGTGGCCTAAGGTCATCCACGCCGGGACCAGGATGTAGTGAATGTCATGGCACTGCATAGCTGGGGCTGGTGTGGCTGCGGGTGTCCCTCTGTGCTGTTGGCCAAGGGAGAATAAGCTAAGTCCTGAATGTCTTCTTTGTCTTCCTGTTGGCCAAGTTCATTGCCTCTTGGCGGGCTGGAGAGCAGTTTAAAGAGAGAAAAAAGGCCATCTGAGGCACAGAGATAAAAAGAAGTCTTTTAGCCACCCCAGGAGAGGGTGGCTCTAGCTCCTGCGTTGTTATGTAAAGCCGGCCCTAATCCATACCCATCCATTCCCCCACCCCCAGCTGCCTTAACTGGCCAGCTGGGAGCTCCAGCCAGGAGGGGAGATTAAGGCAGGCTTGGTACAGGGTTGGAGCTATGAACCCCTTTTGAACTCAGGGAAGAACAAAGTAAACATCAAAATTTCCAAGCTCTGAGAGCTTCAATGTGGCAAGGTGGGGAGGCAAGGCTTTCATAGGCTAAGGGGAGTGGGGTGCTTCTGCTGACCCACCAGGGATCTGGCAGTAGGAACGGGGTCACCCACCACTCACCTTTAGCACCTTCCTGGCTTCATTCTGACAAGGTGCTAGGTGGTGGCAGCTCATGGCTTGTACCTAAGGTGGAAGTTAGTACTAGCCTGTTTGGCAGACCATGTGATCTACATGGCCTCCAGGAATTACTGTCCAGGAGTTGGCATCTGCCCATCACAGCCCGTCCCTGACTGACCCATAGGAAGAGAAAGACCTATATATGCTTGTTTCCCCTTCTCTTGGCTCCCCAGTCTCTTGGCACCTTCTATAGAGTGCTGGCTCTCAGAACCCTGCCACCTTACTGGCCCCTTCACAACCTGGGCTGTCAGAGCCACTGGGGTCAGATGGCCTCCCTTCCTCCTGGCCTTGTCGTCCCATCCCCACGAGCAGCTGTGTGAGAACTTTTGCTTCTATAGCCTGAGGGAAGAGGTCCTGGAGACATGAGTTGTGCCAAGCAGGACAGCACTGCTGGCACTGAGGTGCAGGGGCCATGCCATCTTCTGTGAGCTTGAGCCTGTTCCGCTCTCTAGGGACCCTGGACTGGATGTTGCCTTCCTGATAGTCCCGGGAAGGTGACTTCTTCCCCTCATCCTGAGTCTCTGGGGAGATGTCGGCCTGCTTTACGCCGCTCACTGTGTGACCTCAGGGGAGCCACTTTTCCTCCTCCATGCTTCACCTTCCTCACAGGGCTCCTCGTAGCGTTCCTTCATCAGGACAGCTTTGGTTCAGAGGAGGCGCCCCGTAGACATGGGCTGTGGGGATTCCAGTTTCATGGGTGCTGTTTGCTTGCAGCCGGAGCACCCTTGTTTAGATCCATTTGCCCAGCCCAGCTCAAGCAGGTCAGTCTTCACAGCTTCTTTGGTTCCATTAGAAATCAGAAAAGGCTTCTTCCTTGTGCTCCCAGGATGTGCTATAGGTCTGGGCCAGGCTAAGTGCTCAATACATGCTAAAGCATGCAAGTTGTCACCAGGAAGTCAACAGAATCAGGCAGCTCTCTTCCTTTGGCCACTCAGACAGGTCCTATGTAAGCACCTGAGTGCCCAGATCAGCTCGTCCAGCCTTGAAGGCAGAAGCTGCATAACTATTGACAGAGCAGAGGAGCCCTTGAGAGGCCTTTAGTTCATTTCATTTATACTTGGAAATTTGAAGCCCAGAAAGAAGTGACCTGTCCAAGGTCGCACAGCAGACTGAGAACAGAATCCAGATCTCCATATCCTCCTCATTTCATGTTTACTGAGCATGTGCTATGATTTGGTGCTCTGCTAGGCTCTGGGTTCACAGCCCTGAACAAAACGGGCTCTGTTATTAGGGCCTTCATCAGAATAAATAAACCAGGCAATGGGCAGGCCAGTTTCTGGTAGTGGTGCTTGGCTCCGAGGTAAAGCCCAGGAAGGGCAGAATGTGAGAAGGCCTCTGAGAAGGTGTTGCTTCAGCTGAAATGCAGATGCCAGGAAGAAGCCAGCCATGGGAGAATGTAAAGGGAGCACAGCCAGGAGAAATGAGCAAAATCCCAAGGTGGAAGAAACTCGATGTTTGGAGAAGAACAGAAAGGAGGCCAGTTGCTGTTCAGTTGAGAGAGTTAAGTACAGGGTTGCCTGGTGCTTTCATTTTAAGAGCTAATTGTGGCTTCCAGGAAGGTGGGCAAGGTGAAGGAAGAAGGAGGAATGAAAACAGGGAGTCATGGCACTGGTACAGGTGGTGGCACTGGCCTAGATGTGGAGGGGTCCCAGAAGGGGGCTGGGGAGGTGGAAGGGGAAGATGGGGTCATGGTGCATCTGGGACTTTTGGCTTAAGAAACTAAAGAAATGTCAGTGTCACTTCTGAGGTAGAGTTCTGCCAGGTGGTCCCAGGCCCTCTCCAATCAGCTTTGCTGGGTCCAGACTCTTGTTGGACATCTGAGTGGCTGTGTGGCTTGGATACCAAGTGGCTGTGTGGATACCTAGCAGGTTGAGGATGGAGGCCAAGGGACGGCAGGCTGGAGGAAGCAGATGGGGTCCTCTTCTGGGGAAGCAGCCATAGACAGTCCACTGACCCCTGGTAAGGTTGGTCCTGCAAGGCTGGCTGATGGCTTCCCTAAAATATGAGAGGAGGAGGTCCTCTAGGGGGCAGCGAGGACCCCTGATGGAGGGGCAGGCTGGTCCCACCCTGCTGGTTTCTCTCCTTCTGTCCAGACCCTCTCCTGTGGGTAGGGTCAGCCACCTGGACTCCACTCCACTTCATCCCCAGAAACCCAAGTGTTGCAGTGACACAGAACAAGTGGACTTTGTAGCCTCGGCAGGTCCTCTCAAGTCTGTTCTTCATAAAAGCTCAGCTTGAAAGTGGAAACTCTGACTGTGTCAGATACTGGGGAGGTTTTAATAGTTTCAAGTAGCTCAGGGTTAGATTATAAAAGTTGAATTTCATCACATGTTTTGGATGGGAGTGGGGGAGAGTCGAAGGGATGTGGTATTTTTAGCCGGCAGAAGATCTGCCCCGCTCTTCCTCTCCCAGCCTCAGCCCTCCCCAAACAGATATGTCAGCTCAGTCCTGTGCAGACCTCAAAGCAGTGTGGCCACCAGTTACGCTCTGCTGAGATGAGAAGGCCAGCGTGTTTGTTGGGAAGGTTTTTTCCTTTGCTTCCATTTTCCCTTCCTCTCTTTCTCCTCTGTGACAGTGGTTTCTTAAGCAAAATGTAGTCACAGTAAAGTGCAGCCTGGGGAGATGGCGTGGTGGGGCCAAGCCCCAGGTGGCCTGGCCTGGAATGCTGAGGTGCTTGCCAGTAGCCAGGCTAGGAGCATCCTGGGAGGGTACTGCATGTGGCACATTATTGAGCTGGGGCTGTGGGATAAATTTTGAGAAGCGGGAGCTCAGAGTGATGGGTTAGTGAAAACGAGAACCTGGGGTTCTTTTGGAAACTCAACCCAAACTCAAACTTTAGGGAAGCCAGTGGCTTCCTTGAAGTCTGAGAAAAGAGGATGCTCTGGGGAGCAGGTTAGCTATGGAAGAGTTGGACAGCCCCACTCTGTAGGCCTCTTTCCCTCATTCTGGAGCCTGTGACATCAGGGTCACATGGTCTGCCTCCACTCCCCTGTGTCCACCCAGAATCCCATGTTTCAGTATTTCCATGAACATGGTGATGGTGGCTCTCCCAACCCCACCCAGGCCCTCCATGAGCTCAGCCATCCTAAATGAAAGTCGGCTCCAGGTCGCAATGTTACTTGCAGGAGTTTACCCTCTCTTCATTGCCAGGGTAGATGGAGCTTTCGTGAGACCTGACACTTATGTAGTTCAGGTGGAGCCTCTTTAAGAAGAAAGCACATTTGTTATTGATCATAGATCATATATACCTACATACATATCTGTATGGTTTATACTAAATCTGAAGCAGAATGTCACCAACTCAGCCTACCCTTAGCTCATTTCCAGAAATTCTGTGTTCTTCCCAGTGCCACCTGCCACCAGGAGAGACATGGGAAGTTGGGATGGCTAGAAACAGCAGGATTAACCAATCTAAGATCAAATACCAATTTTGAAAATGTTACAGAAACACACCACCCTGTGCACACATTGTAAAGGCCCGTGCCCATGAGGGGTGCAGGTGCCTAGCTTCATCTGCTGCTTCACAGTAGACTCTCTTTTGGCACTGACCCAAGCCCACCTTTGTGGCCGGCAGGATGAGAGAGAAGCTGATCATGTCCTGGAGTGGGACCCACCCTCTTTGGAGCACATACAGTGGGCGTGGGGGGAGGTGCTCCACAGTGGAAAAGCAGATGCTATTATCAGAAGGAGAAGAGCTGTGGACAGACAAGGACAGGTGGCCACAGCTGTGGCATGACAAGATAGAGACCAGTGCCTGGGGATCGGGACCTGGGATTTGAATATGTACCTTCTGGGTTCTCGTCCTGGTTCCGAGATGCATGCTATTGTTCCAGTTTAATAATGACAATGACAGTGGTTGTGCACCTGTAGTGTATTAGGCATAAGTGTATATATTGGGGTGGCAGGGGGATGATTTAGACAATTAAGTGATGATAATGCTGTATACAGACTCAGTGAACAGAGCATCCCAGCCCAGCCCCTGTAGGTGCGAGGACATGACTTTCCAAGGAAGACGTGGATAAGCAGGAGTTGGAGAGGTGCACAAGTGCTCTTGAAAGGGGTAACAGCATGAAAGTGTGGCGGGGCCAAAAAGCAGAATGGCCCACTGGAAGGAGGGACCAGGAGGAAGTGGCTGTCAGCTCACAGAAGCCTTTAGACTTCTTGGGGAAAAGGGAACCACTGGTGGGTTTTAAGCAGAAAAATGGCTTGATCCATTTTGCTTTTCTGCAGGGTGCTATGTTCTTTCTGCACAGTGATGCAGGCTTTCTCCACTTTTATAAAATGCAAATATCAGCAGCCTCTGTATGGTGTCAGTAAGAGGACTTAGTGAAATAATGGGTGTAGCTACTAACTGCGCTAGTAGCTACAGGGCTGCCCACCAATATGTGTGACTGTTGTGTATCTCTGGGACCCCCTCCTCCCTTCTGGAGTAGAGTCCAATGCAGATAATGCAAGAAACCATTTGGCCTGGAATGAACATATGATACCTTTCTCTTTTTACTGGCAGCAGATTTACCCACCTAATTATATTTGGCATAGGCTAATATTAAAATCTCTCTGCATTCTCTCTAACAGCTGCTGTTGGAGGGTTGGGGACTTAGAAACATCCTGGTGAGCTACCCTGCGACTAAAATATTCACAGCAGATAATCTGTATGTGGACAATTGAAAAAGCTCTGTGACTACATTAGGGCAAGTGTCCAAACTCCAGCAAGCAGCTTGTGTTCCTTCTCCCATCATACCCACCAAGAGCTTGCTTGTTAACTGGCCCATGAGAGATGTCCGCCATGTAGTTGATGTTTTAGTAATTTCTGTTCTTTCTTTAGTGGGGTTAATTTAGTTGTAACTCTGTTTCAAATTTGTCTCTTTTTTTTCAAAGTGGAATCTCAACCAGGCTTTTCTGGATTGCGTTAAGATAAGCTGGCATTTGCTGATAGCATCCAGGGTTTGGATTTCAGCCTAAAATTCAGCTAGCTTCTCCTCCATGCCAGGTCTCCATCTCAATCGTGCCAGGATTCATAACATGTTTGTTATGTCTCCAGCCTGTCTTGTCCTAGCTGTAGTGTGTGGTGCAGCTCAGCACACTGGAGCAGTCTCTGCTGCATGTGCATATGGGTTGTGCTGGATGCTGGATGCCTGAGAGCAGCCTCCAGCACACAAGAAGCACACATTCTGGCGGTGCAGACATGGGGGCTGCTCTGTGGCCATCAGAGGCTCCCAGTGGAACTGTATGGAATGAAGTGCTTGATCACTGGAAGTAGACCACACCCCACCAGCTCCACATGCATTTGTATCAATTAGAAAAAGGCACTCCCCTTATAGACACATGCCTGCCATCTGTTCAAGAAATGTCATGAGCAAGCCATATATCTGCGGTGTCTGATATATGTCTGGCGCCCCCTAGAGTTGTGCAGTAGGCAGCCAGCTTCACAGAGCTCATTCCCCGCGACCCCAGATGATCCCAGATCACAGGGAAGGAGCCCCAAGGTGCACGCTGCCAGGCTGCTCAAGAGGGTATCGGGTTGCTTCCTTTTCCAGCCTTGTTGCTCCTGTTGTCTGAGTTGGCACCATCAGCAGTGCAGGCCAGGCAGGTCATGCCTTGCTGCTTCCTGGGTCACTGCTACTTGCCAGGGTCCATGATCCCCAGAAAGTGACTGTGGCTCTGGCTCTCCACACATGCGGTCCCCGCTAAACCTTGCTTGTTGCCAGCCATTGAGCTTATGGAGAGGCGTGGGAGCCTAGACCCAGGCTCACAGATTGCCACCATCCAGGTACTTCCTCAGTCTCCACTTTCTGTCCTCCTCCTCCTTACCTTTTTTAAACTGGGGGAGGGGAGAGGGAAGAGACTTCTTTGATCTTAGTTGAAGAAAAAAGTCTGTTCTGTTCAGGCTTTTGGCTAACACAACAAACAGTGTTTAAAATTTAACTTTGCTTAATTAATTAGTAATTCTGTTTAATGCTGTCTGATCTCCCTCCAAAAGGTATTTTGAAGCCTGAGAAGGGAACATCAAAGGGAACCGGGTGAAGATGGTCAAGTAATGCATTTAATCTGGCAGTTGCTAGGGGTGGAGAGCAGCCAGGTTGGGAGCTAATGTGGGAGAGGAGCGTCATTTGGTAAACACAGAGCGGACTCCTTGTGGCTGTGTTCCTGGTGTGAGGAAGGACAGGGAGTAGCTTCCAGAAAGAGCTCCACTGCCCCCAGACTCACTTGGACTGAAAATTGATTTTCAGAAAGCAATGTTGGTATTTCCTTTCTTCCTGGTCCGCTGTGTATAATGTTGTGTACTACAAAAGGGTTTCCAGTCAAGAAAGCAAGTAGTCAGTGAAATCCAGTCCGCACCCTGCTCATCTAGCACATACCCTGACTTCTACAGATGGCCAAGTAGTGCTTCTTGTGCACTTTGTGTGCTTTAGGGTTTGTGCTGCGACTACTCAACTCTGCTGATGCAGTGTGAAAGCAGCAAGACAGAGTGTACAAGCATGGCTATGTCCCAGTAAACCCTTATTTACAGATAGCCTGTGGGTTGGGTTTGGTTGAAGGGCATAGCTTCCGAACTCCTGCTCCACGTCATTTGGAGGTGCTTTATAGACAAGTGAAAGGCATTGATTTCCTCCTTCCTCTGTCCTTTCCTGTTCTTTCAGACTGTTTCCTGAAGTACTGTCTTGACATTTGAGACTGCTTAGAGACCCCATGAAAGGTCCTCTTCTGGGGTGAGGGGTGGGTGGCTATGTTGAACAGGACCAGAGCTGGAGAAAGAACATGGACTCAGTTGCCAGTCTGTCTCGAGGAAGTGTCTCTCTTCTGTGCTGTGGTTAATGTGGCCTGGGTGGCTTGCAGAGTGCTCTGTCTACCCCATCCTGCCCACCCGTGAGCTGCTGGGAGGATGCAGGGCACGGGGATGCAGGGGCCTAGCAATTGGCCTTATTTTCAGAGCTTCCGTCTGTGGATCACACACAGGGCCCAAGTCCCAGCCCCTGCCTCTGGCATCAGGGTCTGTGTGGCTCGTGCTGATCTTGGGAGATGTGAGGAGTGGGAGTGGGTGTGGGGATGCTACTCCCTGGGCAAGGAGAAAGGAGGAGACAGGAAAGGACTGAGGCTGCTCAGTGCATGGCGGGGAGGGTGCCCTGTGAAGGAGAGAACAGGGACAGGGGTTCCTTGTCTGTGGGTTTCATCAAGTGGAACATGAAAGGCAACATTGAACCTGAAGGTGCTTTTCTGATAACTTCCCTTTGAACTTGAAGTTTGGTTTCGATAAGCCTGGCTGGGTTGTATCTCCAGCCAGGACCTCGCAGAGGAAGGCAGCAGCTTTGAAGATGGAACTAGGCTTTGTTTTTCTTTCTTCTTTTTCTTTTTCTTCTTTTACCCCATCTGGGAGGAGTGAATAGAGGATGTTTCAGGCCATGATATCTCCATGGTTTCTCAGTGTAGTTTCCCTGAGGTACCAGCAATCATTGGATGTGGGTTATCAGCTGCTACTGTGGCTCAGCTCGGCTATGCCAGCATTTATTGAGCGCTTGCTGTGTGCTGGCCACTGCCAAATGAGCAGTTCCTTCATTGCCCTCTCCTAGTAGCTCTGTGGGGGAGACCATTTGTATCTCATTTTATAGATGAGGGGACTGACGTCCAGAGATGTCAAAGCCTTGCCCACAGCTGCCCAGGCCAGTCAGTGACTGAGTCAGAAGACAGGAACCACAGGTGTGCCTGATCAATGGTGACACTCGCCAGCTCATCTGTACCTGTGGGAGATGCTGGCGACCTCGCTTCACGCTGGGAATGGAGAGAGCTCTAGTTCCCTGACTCTTTGGAGTAATGGGAATATCACTTGACCTGTGGCCTGGTGGAAGTGGCTGTACTTGGTGCCCTGTCTGGATTCAAGGAGGTGGCAGCTGT
Source organism: Hydrochoerus hydrochaeris (assembly GCA_004027455.1). Lineage (NCBI taxonomy): Eukaryota > Metazoa > Chordata > Mammalia > Rodentia > Hydrochaeridae > Hydrochoerus > Hydrochoerus hydrochaeris. The sequence continues at coordinate 33,928 of PVLA01005238.1, read as the reverse complement.
GGCCCAGCCCAACAGGGCACCAGGTAGATTTAGGTGTAGCAGTCAGGGTGGCCCAGGCTCTGTTCTTTACTGGCCTCAGATCCCTGGCCAATCATTTGTCTGACCACTTACCCCAGGAGTTGGGAACCCTTTGGAATAGGGTGCCTGGCTTTGCAGGGTCAGGATTGGGGGAGCACCTCCATGTTTTGGATGGTATCAGAGCAGATGGCATCAGTAACCTGCCTCAGTGACCATCCCTGTGGTGAGGATGCCAGAACCCTGCCCTCAGCCTCTCCAGTGAGGTCTCCTTTCAGGTCTGTGTTTCACTTATATCATTCTGTTCCTAGCGGCACAGGCCCAGGGTCAGTATCTGAGAGCTGGGTCCTGACAGGTCCTCCTGAGTGCTTTGGAGAATGTCGTTTTGCCATGTGTATGCTGAGGGACAGAGGCACCCTGCATGCTACTGGCTGGAGCAGGGGAAGGGAATCAGAGGGCCTGGCTATCTGCGGAGAGACCCCTGCTTGGAGCTGTGACCTTCTGTCCCTACCCTGTCTGTGCTCTGAAACTGGAGCACCCTTATCTTTAGCCCCTCCTCCTCCCTCTGCTCTCTGTCCAGCTGGGTGTATTTGATATAAAGCTTGTGTGTCCATTTGACTGAAGAAGCCTCTGCTTTGAGAAGCCAAGTGCCCTGACCCCCCAAAAAGTCACAGGATATGGCTGCTATTCCCCTGACTGTTCCTAGTTGTGGCCAGGACCTTGTGTACTGACCTTGGTTCTTAGCCCTTTGCAACCGTAGCTTGTTGAGTCCACATGAGTGCCTCCTGGGAAGAGACTCGGCATCCTCTTTATACCATTGGGGAAATTAAACTGAGACATCTAGGGAAGGTTCAAGACCTTCCTGGAATCACAGTGCTGAACCTCAGCAGAGACCAGCCACTCCCCTGGTTCCATGGTAAGAGGCCAGTGGAGAGAGGCATGGGTCCCCTGCGTCAAGCCGAGAGGGGTATTTGTGGGGGGTGTGATTCATGCTACTTAAGTTTATATCTCATCTCTGTTATTTGTTGGCAAAGCCTCTCTGCACCTCACTGGGTTACAGTGATTGCCTCACAGGGTCATGGTGGGGACACTGCATGTTTGGTTAGTGTTGTGGGTGGCTGGCACTGGAGGTACACAGGGGTACCAGGATTTTCCAGGGCACTGTGGGGAGTGCTGCAGATCACCATGTTGGGAAGATGCCTTCGATCTGTCAGAGGGGTCAAACAGGAGCACTATGGCTTTGACCCCACAGAGTCCCTGCCATGCCTTTCCCTGTGGCTGATGGTCTGTATAGCTGCGTATGTGAGTATAGGGGTCAGGGGATGTGTGAAGCCCCTACCCAGCTTCCTAGCCTGACACATCATTTCTCCAGGATCCTGACTGCCTGGGAAAGTCCGCCTGGTCTTCCTGTCTGCCAGGAACATCTCAGATCCCTGCATGACTCCTTGTATGGCTCACCTAGGAGCCCAGCCATTGTCAGGTCAGAATGGCAGGGAAGGTCCCTGGAGCCAGGAGCACAGCAGCTTGTTTATCTGGGAAGGAGGATGACAAGACCACTGCTGTGGGCAGCAGAGATATTCTGCCAAGGGGAGCTGTGAGCAGGTTCTGAGAAAGCAAGGCTAGGGGCCTCCTGTTGGCATGTGAGCCACATCCCTGCAGCTGAGCACTGGATAGCAGTTTTTAGCTAAAACTTCAGTATTCGGTTTAATTGCAGCACTGGCATTTTGTGATAAATAACTGGGGTTTGGGTTGCAGTTTGGGCACTTGGTCTCTAAAAGGTTTGCCATCTCTGGTCTAGGACAACAGTACCAGCCAGCACTGCCTTCCTAGAACCTCTTGGAAATGGTGCCATTGAATAACCTCATGCAGAAGTAGTGCTAGTAGATCATAGGGTTTCACATATCCCTCTGCTCCTGGAAGGATGCAAAACTGACTGTAAACTTTGACAGAGGGGACACAAAGTGAGCAGAAACCAGGATGAGTGCATTCCCTGAAGATGCTGTGTATGTGTGCGCATCAGCCTGGTTGAGCTGTTTCTGTTCCTCATGTCCCTCACTAATGTGCCATATGCTGGGCCAAGGCAGGGCCATTTTTGAAGAGGTCAGAATGTCAGTGAGACTGTGCAGAAAATACCCTGGTCCCCACAGTCCCTCTCCCAGTAGCTCCCTGGTGACCTTGTCCACTGCTCTATAGCTTGATTTTCCTGAGCAGTCGTGTGTCTCCGCATAGCACAGGAGTCACAGGCTGCAGAGTTGGAGCACAGAGTGGGGGTCCACTGGGGTAACCTGAGAGATGCATGGGGATGTATCATAGAAGGTATGTTAGCTTTGCATTGCTGTGACAGAACACCTGAGATAAACAACTCAAAGGAAAAAAGGTTTATTTTGGCTCCTGGCTTCAAAGGCTTCAGTCCATGGTCACTTGGGCCTGTGTAGAGCCAGAACATCATGGCAGGGAGCACTGGTGAAGCAGAGCTGCTCACCGCACAGCAGACAGGAGGCAAAGGACAGAGAAAAGGGGCAGGAGACAAATACTCCCTTCAAAGGCATGCACTCCCTAACGGCTTCGCCTCCTAATAGCAGGTCTTTGAGATTAGTGTCCTCGTGATACAGTGACCTCTCAAGGCACCACCGTTGTACACAGCTACATTAGTGACAAAGCCTTCAACACCTGTGCTTTAGGAAACATTTTAGGTCAAACCATAACAAAGAACCTCCCTGGGGCAGGCCCGTGCCATCACAGGAGCAGAGAGCAGGGGGACTTGGATGGTAGCTGCCGGGCAGGGCCGGAGTGGTGAGGCTGTCTTTACACCAGGCCCCGAGGACAGAGTCACAGTGGTGCACCACTGGGCCCACCTTGACATGCGTCCTCACTAACACTTCCCATTCATGCAGTGGCCCTGCCACCTGAGAAGACTGATGGCCTGGGCAGTGGAGATGAGAAGAGGATGGAGAAAGCCAGTGACTCTTGCCCGGCCTCCAAGAAGCAGCTGAAATTTGAAGTAAGTTTCCTTTCCTGATGCTGGGCCCTGAGGAGATGAGGTGGATTCTCCTTTGTGGTACTTGACCATGAGGGAGGCTGAGGCCCAGATGGAAGCTCCCCAGACAATAGAACCCCCTCCTGCTTGAACAGAGGTTCCTCCTGCAGCACCTGGGGTCACTGAGGCCCAGCACAGGCTGTGAGGATTCAGCACTGCCCCCTTCTCAGCTGGGCACTGGCCACCCCAGAGCATATGGCTGAGCAGTGACCCAAGAGCCCTGAGGACATTATGAAAGTGGATGAGGGGAAACAGGACTGCAGCCCTGCTGTGACTGTCACCTCTCTGACCTGTTTCCGTGGTGAAGCATTCCAGCTCCAGAGGCTGCATGGGACATGAGGGCCCTCTCAGATGGGGTAGGTGACCAGGAGTTGGTCTCTGACCAGCTATACCTTAGTTTCCCAATGTGGTCAGCACAAAGGAGGCAACCTCCAAAAGCTTATGGTCTGTCCAACCTGTCCTGGCTAACCTGAACAGACTAAGCTCCTTCTGTGCACCCAGCACAGTCAGGTGCTGAGAGCTAGGCCCTGTGGCCTGCGGGGAGCCTGCCAACCACTCTCCACCCTCCCTGCTTTCCTTCCTGAGGTCGCGAGTCATAGCTCTAGAGTCAGCACGGCAGCTGCATCTTCAAGGCCAGTCCCTTAATGTCCCCCTCACTCCCTCGCCAGCACAATACCTGCTTGGGTGGAGTGCAGGAGAGGGTGTGCAGCAGTCAGCAAGGCCAGGGTCAGCGGCCCTGTGGATAACTGAGCACAGGACCTGCCCTCTTAGAGCAGGGGGTGAGGGGGACAAAGCAGTGACCCAGGCCCAGCACCTGCACAGCGATAAGGTAGGAACCTATGAGCAGGGACACAGCACATCAGGAGAGGACATAGTGCAGGGTGATGGACACTGTGGAAGTTCAGACTAAAGTGTCAGGGAGGGCACTACTGCGGCAAGGACTGGGCAGGCAATGCGGACATGAGCACAGGGGCAGGAGTTGTGGGGCACAGGAGCCTTTGGGACAGGAGGGCACTTAAGTGGAGAGAACAGCAGGGTCAAAGGCTGGAGGCTCATGGCAGACATGGCAGCTTGTGGCCTGGGAATCACAGCCTACTTGGGCGGGGGGTGTGGGAAAGAGGCAAGGACTCCGTGAAGACCCTGCTTCCAAGAGCTAAGGCAGCATGGCCAGTGCCTAGTTGAGGGCCTAGGGATTCCCATGTTCTCTGGAGCCCAGACCTGTGCTCAGCTCACCCAGGTCCATGCAGGATCTTCTGGGAGCCTGACTGAGCCTGCCAGTCCCTCAGAGGGAAGGCTGAGCCCAGGCAGCTGGACCTGGAAGGCCCGTTGAGCCTGTTTGTGGGTGGCTGGCCAAGTCCTGGGACTAAGCTCAGCCTAGAGTGGGGAGTGCTAAAGAAGCCCAAGTGGGTAAGGTTGGGGCCGAGGCCCATGCTGACAGAGGTGGAAATAGTCACTCACTTTGGTTTCTGAACTTCAAACCCAAGCCATTTTGTAAACAGGTAAACACTCTGCGTGAGTGTGTTGGGCTGTGTGTGGGTGTTCTTATGGGGTGTACGTATAGGCACTAGTGTGTTTACAGGTGCATGTGTGTAGGGGTATGCATATAGGGGCATATATGTAGGAATGTGTAGACGGTGTAGGGCTTGTGTGCACATAGGGTGCGTGTAAGGGTGTGCATGTAGACGTGTGCAGATATGTGTGTATGGAGTACCACATGAAACGTCTCCTCAGGGAGCAGAGCAAACACTTGGCAGGTATCAGAGGGACCTGTCACAACTGAGGGGAGCCGGCTTTGAACTCAGCGTGGGCCACCTGAGAACTGCTGGTGGGAACCAGCTTGAAACTGCAGAAGCCTGGGGCAGGGACACTGCTCTCTGCACAGACCTGACACACCTCGGGGCTTGTCCTGCCCTCTGGGGGCTGAGCAGCCCATGTGCTGGGCAAGCCAGGGTGCCTGCTTTTCTGTGGCAGAAGAAGTGGGGTGAGGCAAATCAGGGAGCAGTGTGCAATCCTGTGCACAGAGTTTCGGGCTCTTGACTGTCTTTCCTGTCCTGTTGGAATCTCCGTGAAGTGCTCAGCCAGCCTCTGAGTGCAAAGCTTGGGGGACAGAACACCCATCTCCAGTGCAGATTCCTGGATTAGACACCACTGGTTGCTGTGAATAATGAAATGAAATTATTGTTGGATTAACAGACTCTTCTGTGCCCCCGATAGTGTGCCTCGCCCTCGGCACATATAGACCATGCTTCTTACCTCTAGTTCCCCACCATGGCCCCTTAGACAAGGGCATGATGCACATGTCCCTGGGAGTGTCCCAGGGAGCAGGTGCCAGGGGCAGGAGGAGGGAAGCCACTACAGAGCGAGTTGACACATGGGTTAATGAGACACTGGCAGGAGGAACCTCCAAGAGCCCTATAGAATGTACTCAGCTTTGTTCCATGGAGGGATCCCTAAGGAGACTTGGCATTTGTTCACTGACTCCTGTCCTTCCCTTGTCCACTGGCCTCTGGGCTTTGGATCCCTGGCTCTTGGGAGTGGCCCGTGGGCAGAGAAGCAAGGTTCTTGAGGTTGAATGTCCCTTCCACAGCTGCAGGGAGGCTGCCTGGAGAAGGACTTTTAATCTTCCCCCAAACTTTATTGAGATAGAGACTGTCATTTTCTATAATTCATACCAGGGAAAACTGAGGCACCAAGAAACCTGCATGGGGTCCCAGATCTTTGGAGAGTTGAGCAGGGGCTGGACCCCAGGCAGACTCTGAAATCCCAGCTTTTTGTGCACATCCCTCTGCCTTCAGTTCAGTGATTCATCCTGGCTTCCTAGGTTGCTGCACACTGTTGTGTTCCAGCAGGCTCTGGCCCTTGATCCTGGTTGAGCCTTCGGGCTCCAGAGCCTCTGCTCCAGCCGCTGTGACTCCTTTGTCTCTGACAACCTAGAGGCAGCCCCGAGGCCTCTCTCCCTGGCTGCTCATACTTGATCAATGGGCTCTTCCCTTCTCCAGGTTTGGGAGGGCAGAGGGCAGGGGCTGCCCTGTGGCCCAGCCTTCAGTCAGTTTTTTAGCTGATGGGTGACCAGCCCCACCTCTGTGTGTGTGTGTCCAGGAGCTACAATGTGATGTGTCCGTGGAGGAGAACAGCCGGCAGGAGTGGACCTTCACCCTGTATGACTTTGACAACAACGGCAAGGTCACCCGTGAGGTGAGTGCCTCTGATTGGCCTCCTGCTATGTGCCAAGGCCTCTGGCACAAGCACCCAGGTCAGCACTGTTGTCCCTTGTGCCTGCACCTGTGGGAAGGCTGTTGCAGGGAGGGGCAGAGGCAGAGACAGACAGGGGTGTCCTGGAACTGTGGCAACTGGGGAGGGGTGGTGGGAAAGGGCAGCCAGACTCCCTTGTGCTCTGTTGGGCTGTGCCTCTGCAAGGAAAGGGATGGGCAGCAGAAAGCCCAGCAGAGTCTGGCCCTGCTTCTCTCTCTAGCACTTCCTTCTGTCTGAAGCTAGGGCCTGGGCACCAAGGCCATGCAGTACCTCTTGCCATGGGTATAGGAGCACAGAGTGAGGGAGGGTCACACCAGGGGCTCTTCAGTCATAGCTGCAGTCATGGCCTTGCCTGGTCCTCTCCTTCTGTCCCCTCTGCATGGCTGCATCTCTCTTCCCCTTGAAGCTCTCCCACAGCTTGCTTCCCTCTCAGTCTTTCTCCATGCCTTTGTCTTTGCAAATTGAGCACCTGCTCTGTGCCAGGCCCAAGTACACAGACATGTTTCCTTGCCTTACGGTTCTGAACCCTGATGTAGGAGGCAGAAAACAATTATAGGATAATCATAAGCTGTGATGTGTTTCATGAAAGAAGTAACCAGGGTGGCATGACAGAGACTGGTGGAGCATCCTGGGAGGCTTCTTGGAGGAGGCAGCCTAGCATGAGAGCTGAGCCATGCAGCATGCAGAGCTGGGCAGAGCAGGCATTTAGAGAATGGAGGGAGGTGATGTGGATAGCTGTGGCAGGGACAGTCTTCAGGGCTTGGGAGGCCTGGCAAGAAGCCTGGAGCTGATTGTAGATGCCAAGAGGTCACTAAGGTTTGGTATTCCTCTCTGCTCCTGTGTCTCCTTCCATCACCATCTGGTGTCCTCTCTTTCCCAGGGGGCCCTCATGTGCAGCATCCAGTGTTCCGTGCACCTGCACAGGGGTCTGTGATCACCACTCCTGGGCTCTACACCTGTCTCTGGTCCTGCATGTGGACCTCCAGGTGTCCCAAAGACACTGCAGCTTTGCTCTCCTCTCTCTACTCCAGGCCAGGGCTAGCATTTGCCTCCCTGTGATTAGGGCAGGGGGTTGTCTTTATGCTACCCAAGGAGAGACCTAGGTTATAAAGGCCATCTTTTCCTCATCCTGTGGTTTAGGGGACATTAGAACAGGTAGGAGAAAGAAGCTGTCACTGGTAACCATTCTGGATTCTTTACCACGGAAGTGACAGAACCCCAGCTCAGCTGCTGTAAGTAATGACAGAAAGGAACGTACTGGCTCTCATGCCTGAACCTCAGTCCAGGAGCCCTGACGTCTGGTATGGCTGGGTGCAGAGGCTTGGTGTCTTTGGGACTAGGTGTTCTTCATAGCTCTTTTTCTTTCTGGTCCCTTTTCATCAGGCAGCCTCTCCCCTTGGCAGTAGCAAGATGATTACTGCCAGTTTTATCCTGTGTCTCACCCTCCCACCAACTTCCCATGCTCAGAAGGTCAACTTCTTACGGGCAACCAAATCTTATCAGCTCCTCAGACAGCCTGGCCAGGCTTGTCACGGTGCAGTGGCAGCTCCATTCCTTGTGACATGTGCAAACTCCTCACAGCTGCCTTCTTCATGCCTTTGTGGGTCCAAGGATGCTGAGAGCCTTGTGTGTGTGCGCCCTACGCTGTGGAGACCTTGCAGAGACCTGTGGGCAGATGCTGCTTACAGATTTTGTGCGCTGTATCCTCTTTAACTGACCTGTTGATGAGAATGAGGAAGGGAGGCTTTCTAAGGGAGGTGGCCCAGCCCGGTCCTGCAGCAAGCACTTTTTGGATTGCGTTTTCCTCTTATGTGAGGACAGGAGGGTTGCTCGGCATTCTGGAGGACCCAGTCTGTGTATACCCTAGTTTGTTTTTAGTCCTACAGCCTTTTCTCAAGCCTGGTTATAAGTTTTGTTTCCTTTGTCTTTTGTACCTATGAGCAGGCAGTGCTGTGTGCTGGGACAGGTAGGCTCCCGTCTCACTGTGTCAGCAGCCCAGGGCTGGTGTCCAAGCTGACTCTCCAACTCAGTTCGTCCTTTGAGGTTTCACTCATATTGGAAATATTTCTAGGCTCCTGTGTTCACTTTCTGTTACTCAAGATAGCCAGCTTACCAAGAGAAGAAATTTACTGTGGCTCACAGTTTGGGTTGGCCCTGTAGCCTTTGGGGCTGTAGTATGGCAGCACATGCCAGCAGGAGTGTGTAGCAGAGTGAAACTTCACCTAATGGCCAGGAAGTGAAAAAGAGAGAGACGAAGAGACTAGGGTCTCACAGTCTCCTTTGGGTTATGGCCCCCAGTGACCTGAAGACCTCTCGTGACACCCTTCTTCAAGGCTCTACCACCTTCCAGCAGTGCTACCCAGGAGACCAAGCCTTTACCAAGTGGACCTCTGTGGGAATATTCAAGATGCAAACTATAGAAGCAGCTGCTCCCATGTGCCTGGCCCTCTGTATCAGAGGAATTGACAGGGTGTGCCTGCTGGTTGGCCCCAAATCAGTCAGGGCCTGCTGAGATCCCAGAGCAGGATCCCAGGCCATCTAAGGTGTGTGGGGCTTGGAGGATGCTGTTGGGGATCCATTGGCCATCTGTCTGCTGCCACTTCCTTCATGAGCTTCCAGGATGGTGGGAGTGGGCAGTGTGGCTATGCGGAGCTCCTGGGAGGAAAAAAAAGGGAGAAGAGGAGTCTCTGGGCCTCGCCAGCAGAGCCAGGATAGTCAAGCCAGGAGTGGGCAAGAAACTGGAGCCTGCATTTCGAGCTGGTAACCCCCACAATCCAGTCTGGTCCCCGCATGTTCTGGTCTGGATCCCCAAGAGTTTCATTAAAATTTAAATTAGATGTCAATATCAGTGGTTCTGAAGATTTCACAGAAGATTCTGGATTTCTGGCTTCTCTGAGCTAAGTCTCAGCCTGCAGTCAGAGGACAATCAGCTGAGCTGTGTGGCTGGCAGGTACTTGGCACTCCCCACCCCGAGCCTCCCACCACACCTGCCTGGCCATGGCAGCACTAGAGTCTCCTCTGCTCTTCAGCTCCAGGAAACAAAGGAAGGGCTGAGTCTGAGCCCAGGAAGAATTGCCAAGCAGAAAACCATCCACAGACCTCATGGAGAGAGAGAAAATACCTTTTCCAGAATTTCCAGTGTCACTTAAAGTAGGAAGCTGCCTCTCAGATCAGTGACCTGAACAGATTCTTAGAACCAAGAGAGGCCTAGTGCCGGGGCCTGTACCCCCATTTGGAAGACTGAGACACCTCTTGGAGAGGGACTGCAGACCCCTGCTCTGGGTGGGGGTCACTGAGGCCCCAGAGCAGGTGAGATGCAGCCAGGTTCTCCCAGACCAGCATGTCTTGAGAGTGATCTAGGCTGCTCTGTACCTACACTGGGGTTCTTCTGGGGGTTCGGAAAGTTGGCATCCAAGGTGGGTGCAGCCACAGATTTGGTTCCTGGCAAGGGCTCTCTTCCCAGCTAGCAGATGGTTGCCTTCTCTGGTGTCTTGTGGCGAGAGAGGTAGCTGTGTCTCTTCCTCTTCTTACCAGGCTACCAGCCCAATGAGACAAAGGTCCACCTCTGTGGCTCATTTAACTTTAATTACCTCCTCCTTCCAGCCACAGCCAGCTTAGGAGCTCAGCATGAGCATTTGGGAAGGGTGCAATTCCATCCATAGTCAGGTTCCTGCTTTTAAAACCAGTTCTCGCTCAGGGTGTGCTCCTCAGACTTGCCAGTGCCCCATCCCACACTCTCTGGGCCTGTCGCTGAATCTGCCAATTGCTACAGTGGACAGTGACCTCCATAAGTCCTTTCCAGTGCAGGGAACTGTCTCAGCCCCTGAAAGTGCAGGGGTGTAGCGGCCTTGGAGCTCCTCTCTGCTGGTGAGGGGTGGGCTGGTTTGTAAACCTGCCACATCTGATGAGGCTGCTGAGGCAGGTTACACACCTGCCTTCAGAGGGCCTCAGTGACACCAAACTTCCAAGGCCTATGGCCATAGTCTGCTCTCTGAGTTTTTTCCCCTTTGCTCCTCTGCTCCCTCATCTCTGCTTCCCAGGATCTCCTCCCAAATAAACTCCCGCATCCAAGTCTTTCCCTTAAGCTCTGCTTTAGGGTAGAACGGGGCTTCAGCCCATCTGAATGAAGCATCGGTCAGGCCCTGTGTGCTGTGTTGGAGATGCTCTGTGGCTGAAGCTCAGGATTGGCTTCCTCCCCACCTCCCGTGCAGGACATCACCAGCTTGCTGCACACCATCTATGAGGTGGTCGACTCCTCCGTGAACCACTCCCCAACGTCAAGCAAGACTCTGCGGGTGAAGCTCACGGTGGCCCCGGATGGGAGCCAGAGCAAGAGGAGCACCCTTCTCAACCAGGCTGGTGAGGGCTGCGGGACCTAGGCAGTGCCCTTCCCACCCTGTGCCCCTGTCTCGGGAAGGACCAAAGTCTGCCTGGGAGACTGGTGGGTCCTGGAGCTTCTGCAGGCAGCTGCTTTGTGTCCAAAGACTTCAGCAGACCCTTGGAGGAGTAGGGCAGGCCAGCAAAGGCAGGGAAGTGGGCAGGGTGTGACCAGCAGTCACAGTGAAGTCTTGTGTTTTGGGGAGGTTAGGGGCAGGGCCTCAAAGACAAGCTATGGGTGGGGTAGGTTGGCAAATAGGTGGGAACCGGCTGCTCACTGGTGATTCTTGTGCTTATTGGGCGGAGCTCAGACTTGCAGAGTATGAGGCCCAGAGCAGAGACCAAACCTGCTGAGGAGCTTCGAAGCTGGGAGAAGAAGCAGCGAGCCCCCCTCAGGTATGGCAAGTATGGGCAAGGGCGGCAGCTGGTACCTGCAAGCATGTATTGGGCGAGCTCAGCTCTTGCTTCTGAAGGATTCTGAGACAGAGGTGCCATCTGGGATCTCTGCAGGGGACTAATAATTTCAGATGCACAGGTTCACAAATCAAACAATTTTTTAGAAATAATTGTAGTTGTAGGTTCCTATCGACTGGCTGTTTTCTGGATTTATTTGCTGGTGATCCTGGTGCACTTATCCTGCATTACAGGGGGGTCTGGGCAGTGCCTGGAGACCACCATGGGGTGTTTCTATTGGAGATGTGTGCATATTCACCCAGAGAGACAAAGACCTCACACTTGCCAGGCAAGCACTTGTGCCTCTGAGCTAAATCCTCAGTCCTTCATGTTATTTTGCTCTTAAGATAAAATGTTGTTAATGTATGAGTTGTTTTTTTCTAAACTAAAACTTCAATATTCAGTTTAATTGCAGTGTTGGCACTTTTCAGTAAATAAGTGGGTTTGGGTTACAGTTTGGGCACTCATCTCTCAAAGGTTTGCCATCACTGCCCTAGACATTCTGCTTCCTCCAAGGTGGCCTGGATGCCCAGTAGTTACAAAAATCTTTTGTTTTCAGGCTTTCGGGTTTCAGAGTTGTGGTAAGAGCTTGGGGGGCATCGAGTAGCTGTTATTATTTTACCTGCTGGGGGGGGAGGCCTATTTAAAGGGAAAGCACAGAGAAACTGGGGAACACAATGTGGCAAGTTTGGGGTTGTGCTCACACCCAGTGAGCAAGCAGTGAGGAATCCACTGGATCTAGGCAGGGCCTGAAGACTGACACAGTACTGAGGCATGTGGAAGGAAGTCAGGGAGGTGACACAGGTCACAGATGTTCTTGGGGGTGTAAGGGAGCCTTTCCCCCAGTCCCCCACCCCCACAAGCAGGGAGGGCCTGTACTGGGCTTTGGGGGATGTCATGGAGCCTGCAGCCTCAGTTCCAACAGTTTATGTTTTCTGCCGTGCACCCTCCCTGGGGCCCTAGGCTGTGGGGGGCCATCTGCCTATGGGCATGTGTGGTTTGAAGCCTGGTTTTTGAGCATCCTTACATTTTGACCAATAACCTATCATCTTTGCTTTGGGTCTGTTCAGAGCAAGGTTCCTGTTCACAGCTCTCAGAAGTGCTGGGGAGCCCAGGCAGTGGGCAGGGGGTAAATAGAGGCACAGACTGAGATGTTTATTCCTCCTCCCCTACCCTCCCAAGACCTCTAAAGGAATGAATGGGGGCTGTGCCTTTGCCCTGGTGGTGTCCTGGCAGCCTGTAGGGCTGCCCCCACTTGAGGCCAGCCCCACTCACTTGCCTTCCCCACCACAGGTTCCAGGGCGACAGCCGCCTGGAGCAGTCTGGCTGCTACCACCACTGTGTGGATGAGAACATCGAGAGGAGAAACCACTACTTAGACCTCGCTGGGATAGAAAACTACACATCCCAGTTTGGGCCTGGTAAGGTCCCCACTTGGGGTCGGCTGGGATGGTTGGGGCTGGACAGGCTGGACTGACTGCCTCACGTGGTAGCCCTTCCCCGGGGCTAGGCAGAGATGTGACTTTCATTGAGCAGATTAGAGACTACTTGAAGGAAGCGACATTTTAAACCATTTTCAAAATTAAAGTAATACATGCATAAAGTTGAACAAAGTGAAATAGCATTCAAGGGCTTGGGATATAATGAAAACCAGCAGTTCCCCGCCCCCTCTTGTTGCACCCAACTCTGTTCCCAGGGTGACCACTCTGACCTCTTGCAGCTGTTGCATCCAGAGAAACACTGCTCTGTCAGCCTGTCACATCCATGGACTCTTGCTAAACCTCACTTCCCTCACTTCTTCCCTTTCTGGGTTTAATTCTCTGTGAAATAGAATTCCTCTTGCCCACAAACCTTAGTTATCAGTGTCTCTGCCAATGTCTGTCTTGCTCAGCTCTCTCAGAGAATCGTTTTTGAAGACCTACCACAGACCTACCAGTTCTCCCTGTTAGCAGACAGGAAAGGTCCATCCCAGAGAGCTTTCCACCAAGGCAACAAAGGACAGTCGCAATGGGGTGTAGCTCTGACAAGGAGCAGCTGGTATTATCAGTCTTGGTGAAGTGGGGGCAGGGTGACTCCTGAGGTTCCACCCCAGCGCACAGAAAGTGCTCATTAAATGTCTGTTGACTTGGTTCCTAGGCTCCCCTTCAGTGGCCCAGAAGTCAGAACTGCCCCCCCGCACCGCCAACCCCACTCGATCTCGCTCCCACGAGCCGGAAGCCATCCACATCCCACACCGGAAGTCCCAAGGTGCGGACCCAGGCTCCTTCCACTTCCTTGACACCCCATTTGCCAAGGTCTCCGAGCTCCAGCAGCGGCTTCGGGGCACACAGGATGGGAGCAAGCACTTTGTGAGGTCCCCCAAGGCCCAGGGCAAGAGCATGGGTGTGGGCCAAGTGGCCAGAGGGGCCAGAAGCAAACCCGCTCTGGCACCCGCTGTCCCTACCGTGCCCCCCTCTTCCCATCTGGCTGGCAGCCCAGCCCTTCTCCCCAGCCTGGCACCCCTGGGGCACAAGAAGCACAAGCACCGAGCCAAGGAGAACCAGCCGGGCTGCCGGGGCCTGCAGGCACCACTGGCCACTGGGAGTGCTGTCTTGGGACGGGAGCAGGTGAGGGAGCTGCCTGCCGTGGTGGTGTACGACAGCCAAGCCGGGCAGGCGGTCCAGAGACATGAGCACCACCACCACCATGAACATCACCACCATTACCACCACTTCTACCAGACCTAGAGCCTCCCCGGGGCCTTCCACCATATGAAGGACCCTCCCCGACGCCCCAAGGCATTATTATTCTATTAATTATTGTTATTATGATGATTATTGTTATTAATAATTATTGTTACTCCACTAATATTTAGCTAGCCTTCATGTAGGAGATATATGGAAACACAGAACTAAACTTTAATTTATATGTTGTGGAGACTGTGTAACTTACCTGAGAACTGACTGTGGGTTGGGACTGCAGCCACAGGAGCCCTCAGCCCAAACTCTGCCCCCCAGTCTCTTCCAGGAGAACCTCTTTCTCCTGCCCAGCTTCGAGGCCCTTGAAATCTCCAATAAGACAAACAGCTGCTACCTCTTAGTTACTCTGATTCAGTTTTGCCCTTACCTGATTGCATTGTGCTCCCAGGGATTTCAGCGGACTACAGATGTGCGACCTCCTTGCTGTTGTTTTTATGTCCCAAACTCGGAACCTTAGCTGTCCTTTCTGGAGTCACCTTTCATGCCTTTCCAGTGGGATCATGCTCCTTGCCTCAAACCAGCCTCAGCTTTTTGCCCTGTGCAACACAAAAATACACTTCTCCTCTTTTCCCCTCTTTCTCCTCTCTTCTTTCAAAGATGCACACAGAGTTAAGGACTGTCCCTGTCACCATCCGCCATCCATCTCATTTTGGAAACCGCTGGGGAAAACCAACTACATAAACAAGCAGGTTTTCCAGGATCAAGCAATTGTGTGGTGTTGGTTGTGACTGAGCGTATGGAAATGTGGTGTTTTAACATTAGCAAATACATACCTACTTGGTTCTTGGCAGCTTTCTGTGCTTTAGGTAGATTACTGCTGCCTGTGTCTCTGTACCTTTGCATAAATACGCTCTCAGGTGTCTTTGCTGATGTGCAGGACCGGTGGTCTGCTTCTCTGGGTGTTTCCTGAGCCCAGAGGTGACCCTGTGTGCTTGCTGATGGGGCTGATGTCCATCAGATGCAAATAGCCACTTGCCTCTCCTCGAAGGACCTTTCTCAGGGCTTGGGGTCTGCAGGTTTGGAGAGACCTGCTAGGGTGCAGAAGCTCAGAGGGATGGGGACAGTAGCCAGAGTTGGGATCCTGAGGAACTGTCCTCTACAGAGTAGGGTTTCGTCTGGGGAGGACCTGGGGAGACCAGGAACAAGACTACTGTCAACCAGTTTGGGTTTCTCCATAAAACAGATCCCATACTCAAACTGGGTAATTTGAGGAGAGTCGAATAAAGAGGTTATTGCCAAAGTGACTCCAGAACCTCAGGGCTGGCACTGTGGTGGGCTACTCTAACCCCTGGGCCTGAGGGCCCATCTTCCAGATTGGGCTGGGTTCTGGGGACACCTGAAGGAGCCATGATCTTTGTTCAAGGGATGCAGCCAGCTATGGGGACCCTCCAGGGAGACAAGCATCATGACCTTTCTCTGCTCTAAGTCCTGGTGAGACAACATTGGCTGAAGACATTTGTAGCCAAGGGGCCAGGGAGCCGGGCAGTGTGGGTCTTGAGAGCAGTGAATCTGGACATCAGTTACCCTCCTTTCTGCTGTGCCGTCCCCTGATTGGGACCCTTGAGTTAGATTAATGTAGTTAGCAAGCAGTTATTTCTGAAGATTGTGGATTTCAATTGTTATCATATTCTGTGGGCTACATCAATACAGGACCTCCCTAAAGGCAGACTGTGGAAGCTCAGGGAGTGTATCTGTAGCTCAGAGAGGCTAAGGCATTCTCTTGAGACCACACAGGAGGTAGCAGTGCTGGAATTCTAGTCTCCCATAGGATCCCTTAACCACCGTGTAGGGTGTAACCCTATTCAGTCAGGATCCACCTCAAGTAGGTAAATGTAACCAGACCAGCAAAGGAGGGAGCTGGCTTGAGATGACAGGATCCATGTGTGAACGAAGCTGGGGCTTGGTTTTGTCTTTCCCTCTCTGGACTCGCTGTATCAGGAGCCCTGGCTGTGGAATCCTGGATCCCACACCAAAAGGGAAGGTTCTTTTACTAGACAAAAGCCCAGCAAAGGCACGGATTGATATAGACCACCCCTGGATCAGTCACCATGACCTGTTGGGGGTCACACATCCACTGGTGGCAGCCTCAGCATCAGGGGAAGGGTGTTGGGCAGACACAGATTAATAGCCCCTAGGCCCGGAGTGGCCATGGCAGTGGAGCCCAGCCAGTGCGGAACTTGCTGGTGTCAGAGCAGTCAGCCTCAGAGGAGGTGGCTGCCTCCTCCTGCCCACCCTTTGAGGGTTGTGTTTTTGTTGGTAACTGGGACGCCCTCAGCTTCTAAAAATCACTTACTAAGTAGCACTGTGTACATGTGAGAGATTCAAATAGTATAAAAAGTGTACAGTAAAAGTCACCTTGCCCCTGTCCTAGCCCACCAGTGTCCCGATGCTGGCTTCCTGGGGCCTCCTGGCCCTGCAGGTGTGGTGTGCTGGTTGAGAGGACAGTCTCTGGTGCCTGGGTTCAAGACCCCACACCCTCTCCACAGCCGTGCCTCAGTGTCCCCTTGGCAAACACCATCGATGTGTCAGCCACCCTTCATTACCAGAATAAAAGCATGTGTGTAAGATATATCCCCACATAAATTTTTTAATTTTAAAACATTCCAAACACAAAATTTGAAGCAGAAAATTGTATAACAGTAACTAAACACACCACCCAGAATTTACAGATGCTGATGTTTTGCGGCATTAATTTTAGATCTATTTTTAAGAAAGAAATCCCTGTAGTTACTGCCTAATCCCCTTCCCACCCCACCCTTTTATTTTTACTCAAGGAACAGCATACTATTCATACTTGTGCCCTTTTTCTCTGCAACCTAATATATCTGGAGCTCTTACCCCTCGGTCATTGAGCTCTGCCCGCTTCTCCTAACAGCTGTTCTGCCTTCTCTTACTTGGAGGCACTGTCCCCTCCTGCAGGCCTGTGAGTCACCTCTCATCCCGTGCTCTGACACACACACTGTATGTGAGGGCCCTTGTATAAGCCTTGCCTCAGTGTCCACTGGCAGGAGGACCGGTGACAGAAGGCATGGACACAACGGCCGAGTTCAAGACCAGTGTGATATCCATTTTAATGCTATTGTAAGTGACTCTGGAAGTGGTTGTATGAAATTAGAAATTGAAGGAGGAAGAAAGAAGACAAAAGGGAGGGAGAAAGGGAAAGGAGGTGAGGGAAAGCAAATGAGAAGGGGTAGCCCTGTGAGGTGTTGAGCAACAGGCTCCTGCAGGCCACCGTGGACACACATCTCGTTTTAAAGCTGACCCCTGTTCCTGAGAACAGGTGCTGCTTCTGAGCCTTGAACTCAGCATGAGAGTCCTAGGGGTATGGAGAAGGTGGAAGGAGAAGGACTTGCTGGCTGTGGGCACACGTGCACATGGCATTAGCTGGTTGGCTGTGGAACGGCCCATCTCTCCTGATGTGTCACTGAGTGCTGAGACCTCAGCAATCCGGGCCTGCTTTCTTCTCCCAGGGGGCTGGGGTTGAGGAGCTCATATACAACATGCCAATAATACTTTTCAGCAAAGCAAACAGCCAGGAGAAGTTTAGTGGGGGCGGGGGGGCTTCCCTCCTTTTCTCAGCAGTCAGATCCAAAATTATTGCTAGGCCAGAGGAAAGGTGGTCTCAGAGGTGAGAGGAGGGTAGGCCCGCCTGCACCTCAGTGCTGGGTGTGTCCCATTAATTACCCAGCTGCTGCAAGGCCTGTCTACCAGCAGGCTGAGAATACTCACCCAGCACCCTCAGCTCCTGGAAGATGGGGCTGCTGGCCATGCGGCAGATACCCAGGCATGTGCAGGGCTGAGTTTTACAGACTGAACACAGGTGGGTCAGCCACCACTTTATTGACTCCTAAAAGCCATGCCCAGGGCCCCTTTCCAAGGCATCAAACTTTGATCACATTCCACAGTCACAGCTTTGGGGGGGGGTCTGGTCTGCTTCTGGGTCCCACCATCTCCCACAGAAGCAGACCTTTGAACCTAACTAAGCCTTTTTCTCAGGGCTGCCACCTCTGAGCAACTTTCCTAATAGCAGGGGGCTTCCCAGACCCTGTATCTTCTTCCAGCATGAGGAGAGGCATGAGCATGAGCTGTCTTGGCAGCAGAAGTCCTGTGGAGGGACTGGCAGAGTCCATCCCCAGCGAGCTAGTCATGTAGACAGGGTCCTCTTCCTTCTGCCTTCTCCCACGTAGAACAATCCTACTAACCCATAATCCTGGCAGAGACAAGAGGATCCCTGCTCCACCAGGGACCCCCAGGCAAAGCTTTGGCCCAGGCCAGCCTGCTGGCAGGGGTGCAGGCAGGCAGAGCCTGGTGCAGTGCAGGGAGGGTGCTTTTGATGCACTCCTCACTCCCAGAAAAAGCTGCTGCAGTTGGGCCCAAAGACCACACATGTCTGGCGACCCACAGGACCCACACCTTGGCACAAGCAGGGTGGTGACCCAGGGGCTGCTCAAGGAGGATGAGCACTAACTGTACAGGAGGCAGACCCCTTCCCTTCCTGGGAATCCAGATACTTTATGGATGTTGGAGCAAGTGGCCATGATTGCCAGGGGACAAGACTGGAGAATCCGGAAACACACCCCTCCCTTATCCTACAGCCAACGGCCCCCTAAGAGAGCCATATTTACTGACTGTCCTCCAGCTAGGGTGGTCTGAGTGAGCCCTGGCGCAGGGACCACACAGTCTCTGCCCTCCCTGGCACTAGGGAGACAGGCATAAACTCTTGAAAACCTCACTCTCCAACCTTCACAGGTGTCCTCAGGGCCCTGGGTTCTACCTTGCTGTAGAGCCAACTTGGTTCCAAGCTTGTGGAGTCCTGCCCTGCCACCATGAGGGGCCGATGCGGGATCACATCGGCGGGCCCTTCCTCAGCTCCTTGTCAGCAGGGAGAAGGATGTGAGGAGGGGATTTGAGTCTTAGAAGGGCTAGGGAACAAGATTCCTTGAGGAACTGTCAAGGCTCCAGAACAAGCCTGAAAGAAGTCCAGGACACCCTGGATGTCACTCAGATCTCGGTGTGAGATGCAGAGAAGGACCAAGCCCTAGAGTTCCCAGAGTGTGGAAAGAATTAGCCTTCCCCTGCTTGAACTCTGACCTCCACCCACGCCACCAAAGCAGTTTTTTCTCGGTATTTCTGACTGCAGCTCTCTGGATGCCGCCATCAAGGCTGGAGGCCTGCTTTTCCTCTCCCAACAAGGCCTTGCTTCCTAGAGCTGCCCTAGCTGATAACCAGGAAGAAGGGGGCAGGCGGCAGGTTTGGATCCCTGGTTCTGGCGTTGCTTTTCTCCTTGTCTGTTAGGTCCCTGCAGGCAGGGGCTTCTGAGGCAGTGCTGTTTCCTTAGAGTATACACTTAGTAGACAGTTGATAAATGGAAGCAAGAGGAAGGGAGGTAGGAGGGGGTGGAAGCGTTCACACCTCTGACTGTCCATGCATGGCATCCTCCCACTTGTGTGCCCTTGACTTTGGGGTTTTCCAAAGCAGGAACATTTCAAATAAAACTTTGGGAAAGCAACACATTGCCAAGTTTTAATTTTGCTAAATAAGGGTGTTAACAACAACCAAAAATATAAAAATAAAAATAAATAAATAAAAACAAAAAGGGGGAGACCCCTACAGTCTGTTATTATTTAGAGAATTTTCTTTTTAAAGGAAAGCCATAACTTTGCTTTTTTTTTTTTTTTTTTTTTTGGTACCAAGGATCGAACTCACAACTTTGCGTTTGCCAAGCAGGCACTTGGGCCACTGAGCTAAACCCCCGGCAACTTTGCTTTATTTAAAAGGAAAATATCTTCATTGTGTTTTCTTAAGTTTTCCCCCCAGAAACCAATGAACATTTTTATCAAATATTCATTGTGATTTTGAGCAACTTATCCTGGTAGAGTAAGATTGGAGGACTAAGACTCCAGGCGGGGCGTGTGGTCCAAATGGACTCTTGTCCTCAAAACAGCCCAGACCAGCTCACAAGCCTCTTCCAGCCTGTGGCCTCTGCTGCCTGCCACTGACCATCTGGGGAGGGAGCATCCTGAGCCTCGAGCGTCAGGCCAGGCCAGTGGTGCACGGTACAGGGCAAGTCCTGCCCCGGCCAGTCTCTGGAAGCTGTGAAGCGTGGAACTCTGCCTCTCCTGCCCTTTCCCACTCCCAGCCTGTGTCTTGTTGCCTCTGAGAGTCAGCCCCGAGTGTTGGCACCATACCTAGCATTACCCACTGGGTAATGTGTGACCCATCGTGGTTTTAGTCATTTTGAATGAATTTCCAAAGTCTGGAGGTTTCACCTAAAAATCTAGATTTGAGGCTTTTTGTGTAAAAACCAGAAAATGAGATCATATTTTCCAATCAGGCTCACATTTCCACATAGCAGCAATCTGTGGGAGCCGAGGGGTATCCACCCTTTTGGATGATACGCACCCCTCCATCTGTCCCCTGTGACCCTAGCCTCCCTCATCCTGGGGGTCAGCTGAGCAGTAAAAAACAGCCTGTTGAAGGGAGACTTTTAGAGAGGAGAAGGGCCAATGGGTGTTGTAGACATAGGAGGCCTTTGGAGGAAGCCTTGGGGAAGCCCAGAGACCCTCACAGCATACTCCCCTTTATCCTGCCCCACATCCTGTGAAGTGCCAACGTGGGTAGACAGCTCCGGCTCCAAAGATTCATTGGTTCCCTCTGGCTGTGCAGTGGCCTCACCTCTCAGCCTCAGTTTGCTTCTCTGTAAAGTGAGCCTGTGGAGGCCTATGTGGCTTCAGTAAGGCGAGAAACATGAGAGGAAAGTCTTATGCTTGAAACACTGAATGAAAGACACCACCCCCCAGCTCCCTTGGAGTGGGGAGCAGGAAGGCTGCCAATCTGGTGGTATTCAAGGTGGGCAGCAGGGGACCCCGCACTGCCCTGTCCACCTCAGACACTGGCAGCAGCTCCTGCAGACACAGGAGGATGTAGCTCTAAATTCTCTGGACCTTACGTCCCAGATCCTGCGTGTTAGATTGGATAGAGGTTCAGAAGGCGGCAGGATCTAGGAGCCGGACCATAGTATTCAGGCTCAGGGCTCGATTAGGGTGGGTGGAATGGCCCATGGTTGGCAATAGTGACTTTAGACCCTAGTTCTGCTATTTATCAGCTGTGTGACATTGGATACGGGGCCTGACTTCTCTGTGCCTTGGTTTCCCTCTCTGTAACACAGCTCATCAGAGTACCTACCCCACGGAGCTGATGTGGGGATTGGATTAAATGTGCATGGAACATTCAGCATACTTCACAGCACATAGTAGGATATCAATCAATGGCAGCTCTGTTGGGGGATTGTGCCCCTGAGGGGTTTGGGAAAAGAGATGTTCTGAGAGACAGAGGTGCCTGCTGCACCGCGGCTTCAGAGCCCCCAGTGAGGCAGCTGCCCTGCATGCCCTCTCTGCCACACGCTCAGGGCTCCTCCATTTTCCCTGTTACTCTTCTCTCCCAAGCTCCGTGGGTCACTTCCTTCCTTCCAGACTGGATTGGAAGTGTGGGCCTGACAAGCTCCTGTCCTCTTCTAGGCCCTCACTTCTGCATTTGCACACGAGCCCATCCCTGGGTCTGAGTCTGTCCCTGTGAGTGACCATTCTGTGCTTTAAAGAGGTAGAGCAGTGGTGGGGACCACAGCCTAGAGCCTCCTCTTTGGTGGAGAGGAAGCCCTGGGAACCATCCTTGGTCGCTCCTCTTCTGGTACTGTTTTGCCCTCAAGGACTGAGCCCAGGATTGCTGAGGACTCCAACTTGTCCAAGGGGCAAGCCTTTAGCCACTGGACCTAGGCTTCTTAGGGGCCAGTGGGCATTGACAAAGACCAGCCAAAGTCAGTCTTGCTCCCTGGGCCACCAAGTCCAGGACAGCATGAGGGAGCAGAGTCCCAGGGGAGAGGCATGCTGGCCTGGCTGAGGCCCAGGTTCTCAGGGTGCCTGGTGGTCCCCAGCACTCCCAGTGCTGGCCATGTTTGTGACTATGTTTGTGCTTATCCACCTCAGTGGTTATGGTCCCTAAATTCGCCTTGAACATTGAATTAATTAGCAAACACCAAGCCTCTGCTCCTGAGAGAGATTTGGGGTGACATTCCTGCCAGCCTCTGGTCTCGGCCCTGTCATTAACCAATCGATGCAAACTCCTGTTTTGTGTGTTGCTGTATAAATTCACCTTATTCAGTGGATACTGTTCCATTCACTTTGAACACAGCCAACAGCTCTATCTCACAGGCCTGAACAAAGTGCATGGAGCCCACGTAGTTTCTCCGTCAGGCACATTACAGCCTCCTGTGCT
Source organism: Hydrochoerus hydrochaeris (assembly GCA_004027455.1). NCBI lineage: Eukaryota > Metazoa > Chordata > Mammalia > Rodentia > Hydrochaeridae > Hydrochoerus > Hydrochoerus hydrochaeris. The sequence goes on along the minus strand of PVLA01005238.1, from coordinate 11,785 downwards.
TGGGGACACCAGACGGCTCTTTCGCATGAGGCTGCGAAATCATCAGCGCAAAGCTCAGTGGCATTAAATAGACCGTGAAAAGGACATTTGTTTGCAAGAGGAGCGCTGGAATGAGAAAGCCAAGCATGGCCTTGTTCAACCTCATCCCGGAACGTGCAACCCAGCGATTCAAAATTCCTGCTGCTCCACATGGGTCCATGAACAACCACAGAAACATGGCAAACATTGATTTCGGAGTTACAGATAAATCTGAGCAAGTAGGTAGATTCACAAGCACAGCCCCTGCGAATAATGAGGATCCACTCTACAGCCTTGCCACCGCCTGTGATGATACGATGATTCGGTTTCCCCCAAGCACTTCTCGTTCAACCAAAGGCCCAGTGCAGACAGCAGCTTGTGAGATGCCTGCTGAGTGGCTGAAGGATACACACTCCCAGCTCCTCGCCTGTGGCCCACGGCCAGGCACAGCATGTGGCCTGTTGTCACACACAGGGCATCTTTGGTGGCTGAGTTTGTAAACACAGATGGGCACCGGAGCCTCCTTCCCATGGGATCCTGGTACTCAGGCAGATGAACAAAGTGATTCTACCAGCAGACAGGGACAGCAGCATTTGTATAGATGGAGAACTGGGACTCTGGGGACATTTGGGGCTGGGGGGTATGGAAGAAAGGGGCAATAGTGGGCTCTCAACACCAGGGTGTGGGGGCCCTGGTGACCTCGAGTGGCTCAGGTTTCCTCTCCTGATGGAGTGGGGCCCTGGACATCTTAGCCAAGGTCACCTGATTCCATTTCCTCTGACTCTGTCCTCAAAAACAGCATCTGATTGTGATTTGGTCCAAAAACTGGCCAAAATATTTCACCATGACCTGTCTTTCTTCCCTCCCTCTCTTCCTCCCACCCTCCTTCCTCCCTTGTTTCCTTCTTGTTTTTCCCCTCTGGAGAAAGAATTTAGTATTAGAGTATCTTGCTGTGCAATTAATTGTAGTAAGGCAGTGTCTGGGATGTGACTACCCTTTGGTTACAAGGAACTTTAGGCAAGATTTGGGCAAAACCAAAAAATGGGCCAAGTTTGGCACTCACTGCTCAGAGAGGGCCTGCACTGGCCTTGCTGGCCTTTCCCTAGTCCACACCCACCCAAACACCTATCACCGGGGTTCTTTGTCCAGCTGTACTTTCAAGTGTTTAGTGCTATGTGTCAGAAGCCATGCTCAACCCTAAGCAAAACACTTCTAAGCACGAAGTACATCTTTTTGTGGAGCTTGCAGGCTAGTGGGGTGATGCTGTCACACAGAAGTGGCAGTGTTATACACAGTGATAACTTCTGGGAGATACGAGAGGGAACAGAGTATGGATGGGGGCTAGGGGCAGGAAGGGGACTCTTCAAGATGGACTTAAAAGGTTGAAGAGTTGAGTAGATGAAAATCTAGAGGGACAGTTTATGCAAAGGCCCTGAAGTGGCAGGGGGTGGACTTTGGGTTAACTGATGGAGGCCAGCATGGCTAAGCACAGGCAGTAAAAGGAAATGTCCAGGATACAGGGGACAGTTTGCTTATCACCCTAAAAAGCACCAACAAGTTGAAAAACCAGCAAGGGGACAGTGAGGAGTTGGAAATGGGCTTAGAATTGTGGTTCTTATTGTAGGATACAATAGACTCAACCAGTAGAAGTTGTTGATGACCTCTGCCCCCTTGAAAGCCACTTACTTTTCCAGACCTGGGATCAGCAGGTCTTCCCTGCTGTTGAGTGACATCTTCTCAAGTGGGGAAGGAGCAAAAAGGAAACTGGGAAAGAGGGAGAGCCAGGGAGGAAGAAGCCTCTCTCTTGCCTCTGGTAATTGCTGAACTGGTGCTCAGAAGACCGAACAGGAGTAAGTGACTTCTGTCCCTCTGCTGGGAGAGGGGGAAGAGGGGAGGCATGATATTGACTTAAATGTGGGGGATTTAAAAGGCCCCTATGTTCCCACTTTGTGCAGTGCTGCTCACAGACAGCGCGGGACCTTTGAAGTCGGCCTGGCCCAGTGGGGAGCGGGCTTCCGCGGAGACAAGATGCTAACGGGGGCGGGGTACGGGGGCCGGGGGCGGCCGAAACGCTATTAGGCATGCTCTAGCAAAAAGAAAGGCAAATCCAATGATAATGTACATCTGTTTCAGGGAATTTATAAGCTTTGAACATTTTTTATGGGCAGATAAGTGGGCCCTTTTCTTACCATAACTTAGAACTTCAAAGCTGAGTGTGTGGATAATGCAAATTGCTGAAATATGAGATTTTTCCTACAAAGAGGTTTCCAAAAAAAAAAAAAAAAGAAGAAGAAGAAGAGGGGGGTGGGTAACGAAGGCTAACTGATGCCACAGTCTTTTATGTACACTGCAAAAACAGGACAGAAATTGATTTTTATGAAATAAGAAATCAACAGGAGAGACATGAGAGGCCGGGTGGCGGGTGTGCGAGCTGTGACTGAGCAGCGGGTCAGCTCTGGGGACACAGCACCCTTTCTCTGGGAGCCCTCATCTGTAGTGGAGACCCGTGGCACTTCTGACTCAGCCAAGGCAGTGTCAGCTCAAGGCTTGGAACCCTCTGGGGGCTCAGAGGCAGGATAGATCCTGGAGGGTTGGGGATATTGTGAAAGAGGAGGGTGGCATGATATGAAGGGAGGAGATAGACCATTCCAGAAGGCGAAAAAGTTAGGTCAGGGTATCCCCAAGGTCATGCCTCCCCAGCCTGCCCCCACTCAGCTCTTTCCGCCATCTTTGCTCTCCCTTCTTCACAGAGAACTAGCCTGTGAGCTTCCAGAGGATGGGAACGTACCAGACATTCAGTGTATGCTGAATGAATGAATGAGAAATAGTGAAAAAAATAGGACTGGTTGCATGAAGTTGTCTTGCCACTATTTCTTGAGTAAAAGACTCATAGTAGGAAGGATGCTGGGTATGTATCTGTTCCTTGTGGCTGACCTCACTATCCTTTCTGCCCATAAGTGACTAGTCTAAGCCAGTCTTGGCCACGTCATCACTTTTGCTACTGATTGGTCAAGAAATATCATATGATCCTACTTCAGCCAGTAAGAGGTGAAGGGAAGTTTGCTGAAGAACTTGTAGATGTCGTGGTGGCAGCCATTTTGGTATCATCTTGAAGACCACAGAACTCAGAGATACCTGGGTCCTACCAGATGCCACTGAGCCACCACTCAGATTGTCACTGGTAGCCATGCTTATGCTTGGCTTTGCTCAGGAGAGGATCCTTAGTGGGAATTTGGGTGCAAATTATTTGGGGTTAAACACCTAGGGGTGAGTGAGAATGTGAGTTGGAAAAAAAGGAAATAGCTCAGGTAGAAACTTCAACAAAGTTGCAGCTGCTGGCAGGTGGAAGTAGGACTGGAAGACTATTTTTTCATGCAGGGGACCAGAAACCAGCCAGTGTCAGGGTTGTGACTTAGGGCAATCTCATCCTGATCTATGCCAGGTGCTCAAGGAAGGCCTCAAAGGAGATGGTGAATGGTTTGAACATCCTCCTGGGAACCATAGGAACCACGGATGTGTTGGGCAGGTGTCATAATGACCACAAGAAGGTTGAAGAGGGTGGCAGTGTTGGAGGTTCCTGGGAGCACTCCAGAGAGGCCTGGCCTCTGCCACTCCCTGACATCCTGCCACCATCCAGGGGAGTTTCCACACCTGCCTGAACCGCAGCTCTCAATTCTGTGACATCTGCCCCCACAGTGACCTCATTTTCCTCTCTTTTGTAGTCACCTGCTCCTAAGCTCCTGTGCAAACTGTTGGAAGCCATAAAATCTGCAACTCCCTCTGTACTTCTCACAGTGTCTCAGGTTTTCCCAAATCACCCACTCCCTGGTGCCCACCCCCTCCTTCCTTTACCTCCACTCACTTTACCTGCCAGATCGCTGGCTCTCTCTGCCTAACACCTCCATCTCCACTGCCTCTGCCTTTCTCCCCACCCACCTGAAAGAGGTAGAAGACCTCTGGGGTCAGGCGGACAACTGTGCTTTCCTCAGTAGGTTGCCATTGACTTTTTTGATCCTCAGAACCATGGGACACTTCAGCAGCCTCTTGTCGTGGTTTCTTGGGTGTTTCTCACGATGCTGACTACATCCTCCCCATCAGAATCCTTCTGCCCATGAACTCTATGCATGGGACACTAGTTGCTCCCTGGGACCATTCTTTCTTTCCTCCTTGTTAACAAAAGCTTTGGATTGAAATTCAAGGATAAAGACTGTACTTCTGAGACACTCTTTGCAACTAAATATTATGGCTACATTCTGATCATGTGTCTGTTAAGTGTCATGTGGCAGGCAGCTCCCGGGAATCTTCCTTAAAGATAGCTTATTTATAGTTGGTTATGGTGGCACATGTTTGTTTTCCCAGCACTCAGGAAGCCTAAGCAGAAGGAATGCAGATTTGAGCTCAGCCTGGACAACTTAAAGGCTTAGTGAAACCCTGTCTCAAACTAAGAAAAGAAGATCTGAGCATGTCACTCAGTGCAAAGGTCCTGGGTTCAATCCCTAGCACCAGAAAAGAAAAATGATACCTTCTTTGTCTCTTTGTTTTGCTGGATGGAAAGGAGATTGTGATGGCTGGAATTTTAGCCACCTTTCTGGAATAGGGGGACAAAGACAATATTCTAGAGACGGTGGAGTGACTGGAAGAAGCTTGTGTCCTTGAGAACTTGGAGAAGCAAGGCCTCTATTTTGGGTTTGGACACCTGCATTTACAATACAATCATACTTCGGTACTTTTCTGGTTTGAAACACATTGGATTTGGTACTCGAGCATTTTGATGTGAACATTTTGTCCCAGTACTGGTCATTTGTTCTATACTTGATGTATAAGCTAGAACTTGTCAGTGTCAATTGTTTCTTTACTTGTGACTTGCTCAACTTTCCAGCCAAAACAATGTGCTTGATACTTGTTTTTGGTGCTTGTTGCACCTCCCAGAACCAATTCACAGTGAGTACCAAGGTACCAGTGTCTTCTATGAGGAAGAACACTCTTTCTTGCAGCCAAACCAAATCCAAAGTGAAACAGCTCTTCTGTTAGATTCCTCCAGCCTCTCGGGGCCCACTTTGGCAGTCAGCTTTGCCTAATTCTCCTTTTAAGATGGTGCCATACATGGCTACACGGGACCTCTCAGTAATGCTTTTTTGCAACTCCCTATGAATCTATAATTATTTCAAAATAAAAAATTGAAAATAGAGATATTGCTCAGGCCTCAGCCTTGGCCTTCTTGTCTTTTCCACGGACTCACTTTCTGCTACTCCCACGGCTGTGATCACCATCTCCAGAGTGTAGGCAAAGAGTTCCAGCTACAGCCTCAAAAACAAAACAAAACCAAAAAATAACTCATCACCTCACCCCAACCTTCTCCTCAGTTCAGCCAATAGCAAGACAGCCCACATCCTGGAGCTTAGGAGTCATCCTAAGCTCTGCCTTCTCCGCCTTTGGGGCCCAGTCCCAGAAATCCCAGCCCTGCCACCCTCCACTCTGCTGCTCCTCCTGTGGGGACAGCCTTGTGAGCTTCTCTCTGGTCCTGCTCCCTCCTGTTGCTCACCACACTGCAGATGGTGGCATGTTTAAGACACTGCTCTGACCCAGCCACATCCCTGCTGCAGAGCTATTGGCTGTTCTGGGGATGAGGGGTCAGTTTCCAAAAAGCATGCGGGGCCTCAGGGAGTCTCCCTTTGCTTGGTGCCATTCCTCTGTTTCCTGCTGTCCCGATGTCCCTGAACATGGAGGACTCTGCACCCCAGAATACGCTGCTCCTTCCCCACACTGCCCTGCCTCTCTTTCCCCTCCCAGCTTCTCCAGGCTTAGCCTAGCTTCCCATGGTGGGGCCTGGGAAAAGGCATCAGGGGCAATTGATGGGTGTGTGTGTGTGTGTGTGTGTGTGATGCCCTTAGACGGGAGAGGGAGCGAGAGCAAGGTGGATGGTGACAGCCCAGCATGAGGGTGTACAGCTCACTGCGGGAGCAGAGCCCCTCTGCAAAAGGAGAGCAAGATCCTGGGGGTGCCCCCTGTAGGAAGAAAGACTGCAGCCTGTGTCCACTAGCCTTGACCCATTTGGGGGTACTCTGGGCACCTCGATTGCTGTAGGGCTGGATAAGACTGAGATCATAACAGAAAGACATGATGCCATCTGCCCACATTGGAACTCACAGTAACATCCCCAGTGGCCACAGTGGAAGCTGCAAATGTCCATGGATCTGGCGTGCGACTGCTTCAGGGAGCCCTGCCTGACCCCCGGCCTCTTGCACGCACCCCATATCACAGCTGCCCATGCTGAGCTGCTGACTCCTTTGAGGCCTGAATAAGGTGAGGTGACAGGGTTTGAAAGAGGGCTGTTAGGACAACTTGGGGCAGAGGAGAGAAAAACATGAGATGAGTTACACTCAGAGAAAGCCACAGTGGGGATTTCAGAGTGTCAAGTAGTGACTAGGACCCCATGCAGTGGGCTGGTGGCTGCCACCTCCCTGCCCTGGGGCCTCTGAGATGGCAGAGTCCCAAATTCCACAGAGGCAAAGCAGCCCTTAGGCCAGGAGTAGTGTCATCTCTCCAGCACCTGTTAGGAAGCAAGGCAACGCCTTAAGCCCCCTCCTTTCTTCTTTCTGTCTCTTCCTTTCTCTCCTTGCTTTCTCCCTCCTGCACTGCTGTGAGCATCTCTTGACCATCCAAGGAGCAGGGGCTGCAGTGGTCACTGTATCTACTCCCATCCCACTGTCCTAAGCAAGTCACAGGGCCAAGGTCCCCAGGCAATGGGGCAGGCAGGTGCATAACCTCCAGGCTAAGGTAGAGCAGGGTAAGAATCCCTGAACTACAGTTCCACAGTTCCACCTGTCACCCAGGCACACGCAGGCTGTGGCTGTCCCTTGAGAGACAAATGGGCCAAGTTGGAGGCCCAGTTTTGCTGATGGTTTGCTCTGTAGTCCCAAGATCATTTCCTCTCTTCCAAGTCTTAGTTTGTCCATCTCTGCAGTGGGTTCACGATGCTCTAAGCCACTGGTCCGTGTGAGCAGGATGATCCTAGGCTGCCAACAGTGGGGATAAGGTTCTCTCCCTGGTCCAGAGCAACATAGATGACCATGACCATGTCACCACACACACTGACTTGGGTCCAGTTCTGTCTGATCTGACCTGAGGTCCAGCTTGACCGGGGACCACGGGTGGTAGCTGCCAAGCCCCTCTGCCATTGCTGCTGCCTCTCAGGCCCTGGCTCCTGCCTGACAAGCAAACGGGATACTCTGGAGTCCTTTGTGGCTTCTGACCTGTGGGGGAGGGGACAGGAGCATAGGCTGACTTCCTGTAAGCAGCTTGCCAGGCATCACGGGCCACCACCGGTGGGTGGCTTTAGATGTGGGGATGATGAGCAGACAGAATATAATTTCCAGATAAAATACAAGAGGCAATTAAGTTAATGAAGGATCATTTTGTTGACTTGAAAACTATAATTAATAGTATTCATTGTGCATTTAGAAGTTTAGTATGGTGTGGGCATGGGAGCCAGCATCCCACACAATGGCACTGTGAGTGCCACTTAACGGACGGGGCCCAGATGTTGCTCGATGCCTCTAGAGAGATCTGGCGGTCCCTGTGATGATGAAAGATGCCACTGGCTGCTCTGCTCTTCCTTTAATGACATCCTCTCGGAGATGACGCTTATCACTTGTGCTTTCATCTTTGGTTAAATAGCCCGATGGCTGGTTCAAACCCCCTCCTGGTTTTAATCAGTGACTTGGGATCAGGTTTCTAAGGGTGACCATGGTGGCCTGCAACCGCACTGCGACCACATCTGTGTATGGAGAGAGGTCATTGGGGGCCAGGGCTTGGGGCTAGCCCTGTCTGGTGCTCTGGTCCTTGGGACCACCCAAGCCAGGGACCAGGAGCCATGGAGTGGCCTGGAGGTCAGGTTGTCTCCAAGGGATCCAATTGGCTTAAGGCCAGGCCCCTGTGACCTGAAAAGGACTTTCTAACCGCCACTGCTGCTGCTGATTCTTCTCCTCCCCCTCCCCCTCCCCTTCCCCCTCCCCCTCCCACTTCTCCTCCTCCTCCTCCTCCTCCTCCTCCTCCTTCTTCTTCTTCTTCCTCCTCCTCCTGGAGATTAAACCCTGGGCACTGAGATATATCCCCAGACTTTTAGTTAGTTAGTTAGTGGAACTGGGCTCCAATTCCAGCCATTTTTGAAAACTTTATTTTGAGACAACTTTTTGTTAAATTGCCCAAGTGGGTCTTAGACTTGCAGTCATCCCATATCAGCCTCCTCAAGTGCCGGGGTTACAATCATGCACAACTGTGCCCTACATTATTTTTTATTTTGAGACAAGACCTCACTAAATTATTAAGTTGCCCAGGATAGGTTTGAACCTGTGATCCTCCTGCCTCAGTCTCCCAAAGCGCTAGGGATTATAGGCATGTGCTACCATGCCCAGCTTCAAGCCTTCCTTCTTATAGAAAGTTTAGAAGTTTGAAGGAGAGCTGTACCCCACTCCACCCCACCCCACCCCACAGGAGAAAGAGAAAGGCCCCTAAAAAGCTTTGAACAAGGAATGGGAGGATAGAGTCTGGATCCATCCGAACTGGCCTTTTCGTCCGGCAGCTCTGAACCTTCTTCAGTCTGGGACTCACTTTTCTCCTCATCAGATGACGTCTGTGCAGTTCCTCTATCTCCCTCAGACAAGTGAGAAAACCGAGGCTACTTCTAGGGCTGGGAGCTGAGGAAATATCTGTGAGTCAGGAAAGGTGGAGACGCTGTTGACAGGCAACAGCGCAGACACAGGGCCTGGGGACCTTGGCTGAGGGTCGGCTTGGTCCCCTCCTTCCGTGCTCTGGGCCCCTTGAGGCCGGGGAGTGTGCCTGTCCTGTACCTGTGGAGGCCAGGGCTGAGCCCACACCCACTCTCAGCCTGCCCACAGCAGGTCAGGGGCACCTACAACAGGGGCTGAGGGGCTGCAGCAGGCAGTGGTCACTGGCTAGGTAGCAGAGATTTCTGCCGATCCTTGACTGTCCCTGTGCTTACCCCACGTGGGTAAGAGAAGGTGTCAGATGTTTCTTACCCCCTGCCACCTCAGTTCATGAACCTGCAAAATGGGACTGTCAAACTCAGGGAGAGTGACCTAGGTTCCAGCAGTCACAGGACTGCACAGACTTTTGACTCATTCCTTAGGGTGGAGGGATGTATGGGAAGACACCTAGACAGACCACTGCAAAGACATGACTCATTCCAGGAACTATCCTTGTGGGATACCTCTTGAGCAAGCCTCAGTTTCCCCATCTGGACTTGTGCCCTCTACAGTGTTGGTGTCATGAGCCCAGAAGTGTGGCTGATGGAAGAGAGGGATCATCAAATTCTTAGGGCAAAGAAGGAGGGACACTGAAGGAGGTGAGTGCCTGAAGATACAGGCCTAAGTGATAAAAATGACCAGGAAATGCCAGTCTCTCATTACAAAGAAGAGGGAAAAACAACAAGTTAAGCAAAAAAGAGATTTTTGATCTACATGCAGGTGTGGCTTGATCTAGGAGCTTAAGATCATCAGGATCAGTCTGTTGATTTCTTTCTGTTTGGAGGCTGTTTCCTCACTCCCTCTTGGGCAAAATTCGTAACAGCTCCAACTTTGCATTGCTGCGTGAAGGCCAGGAGGAAAAGGGGCAGTGGGTCTGAAAGGGCCCCAAGATGGTCCTCTTTGGTTCTGATTGGATCAAGACCGCTGCTGGCCAGGGCTGGGTCACACACAGAGCCCCAGAGCTGGGCTGGGGTCCACACCTCCTGAAGGGTCATTACACCACAGTAAAACTAGGGGGCTCTGCTCAGTAGAAGGGCAAATGCACTTTGGGGCCACCTGACTGATGTCAGCTACCGGCAGGCACCAGGTTATCAGCACTCCCTGCCCCTCCTCGGCCAGGGCCCTTATCTCTACACACACACTCCATCCTAGGAGCCACCAGCCCTGCCAGTGCCCTTCCTCCAGGCAGAAGGGAGAGGCGGCCACTGCACTCTCTCCGAGTCTCTCTGACATCTTTTGTCACCTATCAGGGGAACAAGCGACTCCTTTGATCACAGCTAAAAGGAGAAAGAGCATTTTAACCGTGAGCTGGGAAGATTTGCTGAGAGGAAGGCGGTGAACGCAGATGAGTAGAAACATGATTTCCAGGCGCCAGACTTGCTTGTCTGAGTATTGTGAAGTGGGCCGAGCCCTGCGCCCCACCGGCCTGCAGCTTGGGTTTTTAAACGGTCACGGGACCAGGCTGGGGAAAGGGTCTCGGCGCAAGGGGTCTGCAGAGTCACCAGGAGTTGTAGTTGGGAAGGCTGGTGGGTCAGAAGGGAGAGAGCACCGGGCTGGGAGCCGGAGAGGGGGTGCAGTCACCAACTCTGTGAGACTCCAGTCCTGCCCCCTCCGTCCCCAAGCCTCAGCATCCATTTTCCAGCAGTGCTCAGCCCAGAACTCCCCTTCTTCTTTCCCTGAGACCTGCTCCATGATTTCTGGAATCACTGTCACCCTGGCCGTTCTTTACACAAAATGCTTTTCAAACAGAAATGCACTGCAGGACTTTTATCCTCCGCCTCCCACCACCATAAATAACAGAAAACAGTATCGGCCCACAGCAGGGAAAATAGCACTTACAGCAGCTCACCAGTCCTTTCTTGCTGGGTGCTGTGGCCCACTGGAAGCAGCGAGAGACCAGCTTGCTGCTATCAGAAACAGAGTCTGGGGTTGCAGGAGGGAAAGGGGCTTGATGGCCCCAACTGTGGCTCAGGTGGTTTAAAGAAGGATCCTGGGCTGAGCTGCACCCCACTCTGGCTCAGTTTGGCCCAGCAGCACCCACGGCCCCCACCGTGTCAGTCAATCAGGTGTGAGCCTGGTCGCCAGGTGTGCCAGGCTGATGTGAGTTCTGCACATCTGTTTCCAAGTGTGCAACTCTGGGGTGGGGAGACTGGCAGGGGTGCCCTCCTCTGGTCCCAGCCCCTCCTGGTTCCCGGGGCTCTGCTGCCACTGTTTCTGAGGTGTCTGCAGGGACCAGCGGCTACAAGGAGAAGTCGGAGGGCTCAGGTTTGACCAGGTCCCCTGCCCATACCCTGTCATCCCTGCCATCTCCCCCTTTTTCTTCTTCTTCTTAAGCCTGGGTGGGGCCCTGGCCAGCCCCTCAGAAGTAGGTTTGGGGGAGAGTGGGCACAGCATCTGTTCCCCTCGGTGTTGTGCACCCTCCAGTAAGGATTTATGGAGTGACTTCTGTCTGCCAGACACCAGGACAGGCCGCTTAATTTACAAGTCCTGCAACAAAACAAAAATGTGAGACCCTTATTCAGAAATCATGAAGCATTTTGGGGTAGTGACCTCAGAGCATGAAACCAACCACTGAACCTGTGGGCTGCAGAGGTGAGGGGTGCACTGTGCCCCAGAGGGGCTTGAGACTCTTCCCATGGGTGTGGCTGCTGGAGTTCTGTCACCGGTACAAAGTGCTGGAATCAGTATAAGGAAAGAAAAGGCCTATTTTGGCTCATGGTTTTAGAAACTCCAGTCCATGATGGGACAAACTCACAGACTATACAAAAATAAATGGGAGCCGGGCTGTGGTGGAACACACCTATAATCCCAGCTACTTAGGAGGCTGAGGCAGGGTGACTGTAAATTAGAGTCTAGTCTGGGCAATTTAATGTGTCAAAATATAAACAAACAAAGAAACAAATAAAGCTGAGGTTGTAGCTCAGTGTTAAGAGTACCTAGCATGTGTAAGGCCCTGGTTCCATCCTCAGCATACAAGAAAAAAGAAGAGGAGAGGAGAGAAG